>MDKH01230894.1:0-40293 GCA_005239495.1 Nicotiana undulata | reverse complement strand
ATATATATAGAATAAATAAAGAATCTAAACAAAAGCTACTCCATTTGTTTAAACTTTTACCTAATTAATATTATAAGCCTGCCCCGGTTGATCTGAAGCTAATGTAATATCTAAACATTGGATTAAATATTTGGTTGAAATTGAAAGAAAAAAAAGAATTAGAAATTTAAAATGAATATTTGGAAGTTGATTACCCTCTGGTGACTGGCGGTCCATTCAATTTTTTATTTTATTTTTTCACACATATTAAGAAATTCACTTTTAACGTTAATTAAGAATAAAATTAATCATATAACATTTACTATCTATTTAATTTGTTCATTAAAAATATAACAGATACTTCAATCTTTGCTCCAAAAGCAACTTTGTAAAAAAATAATTTCTTCTTAATATCTGAAAAAAATGTAGAGATATAAAATGTAGTTGAGGATACTTGTAAATTGTGCTATTTAATATGTACCATTCTAGATGTATTTGTTAGATAGTTAGTTAAGGCATATCATTAGTTTTGTATATATGATATACCCTTGTACAGTAAAAGTAACAGAAATAGAAGTGAAATACGGTTTCCTTCATATTTTCTCTCTCTTGATATTTCTTCTCTTCTTCTCTCTAGACCTTGCCTCCATATCTATGACAGCTCTAGCTTCGTTTTAACATGGTATCAGAGCGGGTCAAATACGATTAGTAATCTGAAGCTGACGGTCGTTCTCAATTTCCCCAAATTTCCTCTCTTCTTCTTTGATTTTTTACTCTAGCCCTAATTTCTGACTGTTGACGAATTTTGTTGTGATGACGGGTGATTCTCCACAAATTGGAATCGGATCTTCACAAATTGGAGTCGGAACTTCACATGCAAGCAGTCAATTGCTCGATTGCAATGATTCGTTGTTTTTTCATCCTTTAGACACGTCGGGGATTGCGTTGGTTCCTCAATTGTTGGTTGGAACAGAGAATTACTCGGAATGGAGTCGCGACCAAGGTGTATCAAATAAATAGAGAGATTGGGAGTTTGACACAAGGAATATCTAGTGTTTCAATCTATTACTCAAGGTTAAATGATCTCTGGGCTAAGTTTGGATTCAATTATACCATTTTCTGGGTGTGACTGTGTAAAATCTAGAGAATTTGTTGTTTTCTTACAACAAAAAAAATTGATGAAGTTTCTAATGGGATTGAATGATACATATGCACCACAAAGGAGCCAAATTCTGATGATGAATCCTACGCCTACGATCGATCAAGCTTATTCAAGTTTAATCCAAGAAGAAAGTCAGAGGCTAAATGGCAACCTAGGAATGCAAAGTGGAATCCTAGGGAGTGCACCTGTGGATGGAGAATACAGTGCTATGACATCAATTAATACCTCAAATACAAGGACAAGGAGGAACGGAAATTTGCAGTGTGACTATTGCCACATGAAGGGGCACACAAGAGAAAATTGCTACAAGCTGATTAGTTATCCAGCATGGCCCAAGTTCAACAATAACAATATGAGAAGAGGAGGTTATAATGGGGATCCAGCAATGGCACACAATGAAAATGCGAAAACACAAGAGGATATGTAGGCACTGGACACATAGGAGGCCTAGCATCTGCACCTATCTTTACCCATGAACAATACCAACAGATACTTATGTTGCTGGACAAGAACAAAGCATCGACTGCAATAGAGATGTCAAATATGGCAGAGTCAATCCCAAATGAAACAGCAAACATGTCAGGTAAATCCATTACTAATCACGGTTGTTGGACAATTGATTCTGGAGCCTCAAATCATATGGCTTCCTCCTTGCATCTATTTTCCCAATCACGGTCTATACCTTCTAATTCTATTTTCAATTCTGTACACTTACCTAATGGGGACAATACTAAAATCACTCATTTAGGGTCTTATTCTCTTCCAAATTCACAAGTCTTAGAGAATGTATTATATGTTCCACAGTTCAAATACAATTTATTGTCTGTCTCCAAATTCACTAAGGATTTAAAGTTTTTAGTAGTTTTTTATACTCATTTCTGTATGTTTCAGGACCTCTTCAGTGGCAAGGTGAAGGGGATTGGTAGTGAAAAGAATAGGATGTACATTCTCAACCCTTACACACCTGTTGCTGCTCCTCTCTCCAAGTTATTCTCTTCCTCTCTTCAGAATAACTCAAATGTTTTGTGGCATCAAAGACTTGGTCATGCACCACAAAACATTTTCCTGAAAATTCCTGCAATTAGAAATCAGTTGTCAAAATCTATTGATTGTAGTTGTCCAATTTGTCCTTTAGCTAAACAAACTAGGCTACCATTTCCTATTAGTACTTCTAAGTTTGCTTCTATATTTGAATTGATACATATGGATGTTTGGGGTCCATATAGAGTTTGTACTCATTGTGGCTTCAGATATTTTCTTACTCTAGTTGACGATTACTCTAGAATGACTTGGACTTCTTGTTAAGAGTCAAAAATGATGTATTTGTTGTTCTGAATGACTTCCTTCAATTGATTGAAAACCAATTTTCTTCCAAAGTTAAAATCTTTCGGTCAGGCAATGGTTATGAATTCTTCAATACACTTTGTTCTACTCTTTTCAAATCCAGAGGAATTATACATCAAAGTAGTTATGTCCACACTCCCCAATAGAATAGGGTAGTGGAAAGGAAACACAGACACCTTCTAGAAGTTAGTAGAGATTTAAGATTTCAAGCCCATATTCCCTTAAAGTACTGGGGTGAGTGTATTCTTGCAGCAACCTATATCATTAATAGGCTACCCAACAGTGTTTTGAATGGAAAGACTCGTTATGAGTTGTTCCATGGTCATCCTCCTAACCTACATCATATGAGAACTCTAGGATGTTTATGTTATGCCACAAGACCCAATTACAGTGATAAATGTTGTGCCAAATATTGGCCTGCTATCTTCATAGGCTACTATTTACATCAAAAAGGTTACAAACTTTTTGACATTGAATCTGGGAAGTTTTTTGTCAATAGAGATGTTGTGTTCAAAGAACATATTTTCCCTTTCAAATTCCCCATATCCCATTTTCTTCCTTGCAGAACATCTTCTCCCGCTTCTTTTCATCCTGAACCTCCTCTCAATCTCATACAATCACCTTCTCTTGATTCAACTTCTCCAATTGATTCTCCTCATGTTTCCCCTGTTCTATCATTACCTACTTCTTCACCTGAACCCATGCCAACCTTTCCTACTCCTTCTCCTACCTCTATTACTCATGTTACTACTACTCCTACTCCTGATCAACCTAGAAGGTCAGGAAGAGTCACCATACCTTCTATATGGTTGATTGATTATGTACATCCTCCCTTACATTCTACTTCTTCTTCCTCTTCCTATCCTATTTAGCAATTTGTTTCCTATTCCCACTTACCCCCACATTTTATGTCATTCCTGACTTCCTTCTCTTCTAATACTGAACCCTCATCTTTCTCTCAAGCTAGTAAAGATGCTAGGTGGGTTAAAGCCATGCAATTAGAAATTGAGGCTCTTGAGCAAAACCACACATGGGAAGTAGTGGATTTGCCTTCTGGCAAGATTCCCATTGGGTGCAAGTGGGTGTACAAAATTAAATATAATGCAGATGGTTCTGTGGATAGATTCAAAGCCCGACTAGTTGCTAAAGGTTATACGCAGCAAGAGGGTTTGGATTTCCATGATACCTTCTCCCTTGTGGCCAAAATGACTACTGTCAGAACTGTAGTTGCTATTGCAGCCCTTAAGAGATGGCCTGTCTCTCAAATGGATGTTCATAATGCCTTCCTCAATGGTGATCTTGAGGAAGAGGTCTACATGTCCCTGCCCCAAAGCTTTAGTAGCCAGGGGGAGCATAGAGTATGTAGGCTACTAAAGTCCTTGTATGGTCTAAAACAGGCATCTAGGCAATGGAATTTGAAATTGACTCAAGCTCTCATTGACTCTGGTTTTACTCAAAGTAAACATGATTATTCACTGTTCACCAAGGATAACAAATACAAGTTTGTTCTTGTGCTGGTATATGTAGATGATTTACTTGTAACAGAAAATGATCTAGAGGAGATTCGGAATGCAAAGGTTGCATTACACTAGAAATTCAAGCTAAAGGATCTAGGAGAGTTAAGATACTTCCTAGGGATAGAATTTGCAAGATCCAAGGAGGGAATACTGATGTCACAAAGAAAATATGCACTGGAAATGATCTCAGATGTGGGATTAGCAGGTTCAAAGCCCAAAGATACACCTATGGAGCAGAATGTAAAGTTCAGAAGTGCAGAATTTGATAGAAGATACAAGAGGGGATGATTGAAACTTCTCACATATCAAGTCATCAACAACCAGCAGACATTTTGACAAAGCCTCTTGGGCATCAACAACATGCTTTTCTGTTGTCCAAGTTGGGAGTGAAGAACATTTTTAATTCTCAACTTGAGGGGGAGTGTAGAGAAATAAAATGTAGTTGAGGATACTTGTAAATTGTGCTATTTAACATGTACCATTCTAGATGTATCTGTTAGATGGTTAGTTAAGGCATATCATTAATTTTGTATATATGATATACTCTTGTACATTAAAAGTAACATAAATAGAAGTGAAATACCGTTTCTTTTATATTTTCTCTCTCTCTCTCGATATTTCTTCTGTTCTTCTCTCTAGACCTTGCCTCCATATCTATGGCAGCTCTAGCTTTGTTTTAACAAAAAATATTGTCATTGTTTTCTTATACATCAAGTTAGTTCCATCTTGTGCTTTTAACCTAAACAGAAAACGGGTTTATGTGATCGATCTCAAGCGAACAAGGGAATGCATCCAGTTAAATGTAGAACCATATCTCTAAGAATTGATCATTTCTTTAATTGAAAGATTGGATCACAGCATACCGACTTTATATGATATACACATTAATTATTATAGTTTTGAAAGTTTTCTTCTGACACAAGTTTTTATTTTCCCTCTGATAAGAACTTTTTCCTTACTAAACAGAAAAGAATTTTTTTTTTTTTTTATATCTTTCCATATTTCGATGAGTATAAGGAGAAACCCTTCATCTAATAACATTTTCATCTGCATTGCAGATCTTTCCAATAAAGATGCATATTTTACCAATTCGCATGTTAATTAACTTCAGTTAGAGTGAACTATTAATAAGGATTAGCAAATTAAAAAAAAAAAAAAAACTATTAATAAGGTATTCACGAATATTATTTCCTGGAATTAATATCAAAATTACAAACATATGTATACATATGACTATATATTTGGAACATTGATATCGCTACTAAGGGCCGGCACAATGCCGCTGTAATCCCGGCGACAATGTGGACAACTTAAATCTCTACGCATCCAGGCTAATAGACATTCTTCGTGGTATGCGTGATTACACGGTAATACTCGCACATATCCATTGTCTTCAAAATCAGTCAGACAAATGCTGCATTCACCATCCCCACTTGATATCGACGAATACTGAAGTCGGGGGAATGACCTGACCACCCTAGGGACCACGCGCCGAGCTCTAAAAGTGGCAAAACGTCTAATGCAGTAACGTACCGCCCAAGGAAGCAAGATGAACAACAGGCTGAAACCGGCGAGCACCCCCAACATGATTGTACCAGTTGGGTGGAAAGTAGTTTCGTCAAATGGTAATTCTTTTGAGGAGACAGGACGAGTAAAGAAAAAGACTGCAACAAACTATCTCAAAAAAAGATACAGAAGGTTAGGACTTGAAGATACTATCTGCTAAAGTTATGTTAACCCATTACTGATATTTTCGGGAAAAAACTCAACTGGGCTTCATTTGTTCAGTATAAAAGAAGTGATTAAGATCTTATTTGGCGAAGCTTTGAAATATGCATTGAGTTATTTTGGTTTTCATTATCATATTAAAATTATATCTCCAGTTCGATTAAATTGAACAACTTATAATTTATAGCTACTTGTGTGTCGTGTACGTGCTGGAAAGCTGGGGTATTAAAATTAATCCCAATATTACATAATACACAGCATTCTTATTTTATATTTTATTCACATAAAATAATACAGCAATTTCACTTAACATATGAGAATATTATGAATAAGAAGATGCAAAATTGCAACCAAACGACATACTATAATTTATGCTGAACTTACAGAGAAATTGATTGACGTCCTTAGCCACCTCATAACTCTAATTCCCATTCTTCCTCCAAAAACTAGATGATAGCTGGAAAGAAATTACTCACTCAGATATCTTCTGAAATTCTATGGAGAATACGCATATACAGATATAGAATCAAGAACTGTTTTAAAAAAAAATATATTCTTGCATTGTTTTTTTTTTCTTTTTCATGTTTCAACATTTTGGGGCCTCAAAAGCTTATGCAGATTCAGGTTTTTAGCTTAGTATGGATTCAGAGTAACGTTAATGGAAAAAGGAAAGAAAGAAATAAAAGATAAAGAGTACCACTAGACCTGCGGCTACTTTGTGTGTGTCTCTCTGTGTGTGTACAGCCAATAGCTTATGTAACTGTGTTCAACTTCTTCATCTTCTTGGGAGCTGATTGGAGTACGGGTTTCTTCAACGAAGTGTCACATATAATATAATCTAGTAAATAGCCCTTGATCCCAGTGGCGAAGTTAGGAATTTCGCAAAGGGTGTTTAAAATTTAATATATGCTTATAAAAAATACTTTTTGACCTATATACACAATATAAGTTTCTATATACAATATACTTTTTCGATGAAGGGTATTCGGCTGACCACCCTTCAATGCATGTGCCCTATGTTCTCAGACACTCCGAAAACAAAAGAAGGCATAGTTTTGAGAATATATAAGAAACTAGTGTATTAGCTCGCGCCACTGTCACGATCCGAAATCCCACCTTCAGACCGTGATGGCGTCTAACGTTGCACTCGCTAGACAAGCCAACGTCTAAATTTAATTGACTTATTACAATTAACAATAATCATGATAACTAGACGATTATAATAAAAATACGAAAGCGGAATAAATTCAAGAGCTAAATATCAACCCTTGTAAAAAATTTCTTTAAGTACAACCCAAAATACGGAATCACAAACTCACGAACCAGTCTAAGATTTGCTAAAGACAAGAGTTTGAAATAAAATGATACAACTGTCTAGAAATATAAGATAAGATAGAAGAAAGGAAATGAGAGGTGACGCCAAGGCCTGCGGACGCCTGCATGACTACCTCAGTGTCTCTGTGGACTGAAGGCTACTCCCTGAATCCCTGTCCACTGGGTTCGGCGCTATAATATGCACAACATAAAAAGGTGCAGGTGTAGCATCAGTACAACCGACCCAAATGTACTGAGTAAGTGCCGAGCCTAACCTCGGTGAAGTAGTGACGAGGCTAGGACACGACAACAAATAACACCTGTACAATTCAATAATATAACAGGAAAATAATGACAGACTGTAAGCGGGTAACTACAACAACGGGGAGAACATGCTAGGGACAAGGGGTAACAATTCACTGAAACAACAGAATAAAATAACAATTAAAATGTATAATGAACGACAGGAATTAACAACTATGAACAAGTAAATAAACAGAAACGACACGGCATGTCCCTTCGTGCATAACCTCACAATCGCTCGGCACGGAATGTCCCCTCGTGCATAAATAAAAAATCACTCAGCACGGAATGTCCCCTCGTGCATAAACCTCACATTCACTCGGCACGGAATGTCCCCTCGTGCAATAATAGATAATCACTCGGCACGGAATGTCCCCTCGTGCAAAAGATAAATAAAAGCAACAATTAGACAGGAAAATACAACAGTAGAAAACCTCAAATAAACAGAAATGTTCAACAAAGATTCTATCATCCCGGCAAGGGACTCAACTATAACAAATCTCACTCAGAGGTATAATTCAACAATTTAATCCTCAACCGAACGAATAACCGAATAACTTTCTACATTATTAAATACTCTCAATATATCACTTCCAGGATGGTAATAATCCATAACACAGAGAATATCAAAGAACACCATGAAAATTATCAAGTTCGACTCACGAGCATGCTTGACCACAACATATAGGTGCCCGTCACCTCACCTATACATTGGACATGGAATATCACATAGCAAATAAGACTCTATACCTATTCCCTCAAGTTAGGGTTAGGCCAAACACTTACCTCGGCTCCAAGTATGCAAATCAAGCCTCTAGCACCGCTTTTCCTCTCGAATCCGACTCCGAAACGATCGTGTCTAGACATAATTGACTCAATAACATCAATAATTACTCAACAATTCAATTCCAAAGCCTAATTATAAATTCCCCAACATTCTTCCAAAAATCCAAAAATTCGACCCCCGACCCGCTTGGTCCAAACACGAGGTTCAGACCAAAACGCGATCACCCATTCCGGCACGAGCCCGAATATACAATTTGTTTTGAAATCCGACCCCAAAATGAGGTCAAACTCCCAAAAATTCAAAAAGCCCTAACTCTACCCAAAACCCCCAATTTTCTACCATTAAAACCCTAGGATTCTTGATGATAATTGATGAAAAACCTTAGAAAGTTGAAGGAAATCAGTTAGTGAACACTTACCTACAATTTGGGAAGAAAATCTCTTGAGAAAATTGCGCTAGGTCTTCTATTTTTGAGAAAAAGTGTGAAGAAGAACGTCTGAAATTGTTTTTTTTTAAAAAAATTCACTGCTTGACTCTCGCACCTGCGATCTCGCAGGTGCGGGGAAGGGATCGCACCTACGGAATAAGTCCAGGCCCACAAGGGGCCGCACCTTTGGAAACTTACCCGCTCATGTGGAACCGCTTCTGCGAAAAAGGGTCCGCATCTGCGAGAGGGACCGCACCTGCGGACACAGCAGCGCGCGTGCGGTCTCGGACCTGCAGCCCTAGGATCGCAGGTGCGGGCACACCAGAACTGGTGCACCAGCAGTGTTTCCTTTAGTTCAAACACTCCGAACACCTACCCGAAACACCCCCGAGCCCTCGGGGCTCCAAACTAAATATGCACACATCCCCAAAAATATCCTACGGACTTATTCGAGTAATTAAACCACCAAAATAACATCATAAATATCAAATTAAGCCTCAAAATCTATAGAAATCCTCAAAACTTTATAACTTTCAAATTTCCCATTTTCTAGTCTGAAGCACGTCAATCTACGTTCGTTTCTTACCAAATTTCACAGATAACACGTAATAGACATATTGAACCTGTTCCGGACTCCGAAACCATAATACGGGCCCGTTATCACAGGTTTGATATCAAATCTCATTTTCAAAAACCTTTATATTTTTTAGCAAATATTTTCTTTAAAAATTCATTTCTCAGACTTAGGACCTCGGAATTCGATTCCGGGCATACGCCCAAGTCCCATATTTTCCTACGGACCCTCCGGGACCGTCAAATCATGGGTCCGGGTCCGTTTACCAAAAAAGTTGACCAAAGTCAACTTTATTCAATTAATTATCAAAAATTTAACATTTTATTAGTTTTCCACGTAAAGGCTTCCCGGCTACGAGCCCGGGCTACGCACGCACATCAAGGTGAGATAAACAGAGGCTTTCAGGGCCTCGGAACACAGATTTAGCTAAAATTACACGGGATGACCCCTTTTGGGTCATCACAATCTCCACCTCTAAAACAAACGTTCGTCCTCGAACGGACATAGAAAGGTACCGGAATCGCGGAAAAGATGGGGATATCGGCTCCGCATATCGGACTCGGACTCCCAGGTAGCTGCCTCAACAGGCTGATCTCTCCATTGAACACGAACCGAAGGATAACTCTTCGATCTCAACTGACGAACCTGCAGAGCTAATATGTCTACCGGCTCCTCCTCATAAGTCAAATTCTTGTCCAACTGGACATCGCTGAAGTCAAGTACATGAGATGGGTCCGCAATATACTCCGAAGCATAGATACGTGAAACACAGGATGCACGGTTGATAAACTCGGTGGCAAGGCAAGTCTATAGGCCACCTCTCCTACTTTATACAAAATCTCAAATGGGCCAATGTACCTAGGGCTCAACTTGCCCTTCTTTCTGAACCTGATCACGCCCTTCATGGGCGACACCCGAAGAAAAACCCTGTCTCCTATCATAAAATCCAAATCTCGAACTCTGCGATCCGCATAACTCTTTTGACTGGACTGAGCTGTACGAAGTCTATCCTGAATGATCTTCACCTTATCCAAGGCATCCTAGACTAACTCAGAACCCAACAATCTAGCCTTTCCCGGCTCAAACAACCCAACTGGCGACTGACACCGCCTACCATACAACGCCTCATACGGAGTCATATGAATGCTGGATTGATAGATGTTGTTATAGGCAAACTCAGCTAAAGGCAAAAACTTGTCCCATGAACCGCCAAAGTCAATGACATAAGCCCGCAACATATCCTCCAAAATCTGAATAGTACGCTCAGACTGTCCGTCCGTCTGAGGATGAAATGTTGTGCTCAACTCAACCCGTGTGCCCAACTCCCGCTGGAATACTCTCTAGAAATGGGAGGTAAACTGAGTACCTCGGTCTGATATAATGGACACGGGCACACCATGCAATCGAATAATCTCTCTCATATAGATCTTTGCCAACTTCTCCGCTGAATACGAAACTGATACAGGAATGAAGTGTGCTGATTTTGTCAGCCTATCCACAATAACCCACACTGCATCAAACATCCTCTGAGTCCGTGGGAGTCCAACTACAAAATTCATGGTGATATGCTCCCACTTCCACTCGGGAAGCTGAATCTGCTGCATCAAACCAACGGGTCTTTGGTGCTCGTACTTAACCTGCTGACATTTCAAGCACCAAGCTACATATGCTACAATATCCTTCTTCATCCTCCGCCACCAATAATTCTGCCGCAAGTCCTGGTACATCTTTGCGGCACCCGGATGAATGGAATACCAGGAACTATGGGCCTCCTGTAGTATCAACTCACGAATACCATCAACATCAGGTACGCAAATACGACCCTGCATCCTCAAAACTCCCTCATCATCAACTGTGACCTACTTGGCACCTCCATGTCGGACCGTATCTCTAAGAACACATAAATGACGATCATCATACTGTTTGGCCCGAATACGATCATACAATGAAGAACGGGCCACAGTATGGGCCAAACACTGCCAATCTCAGAAACCTCCAATCTCATAAATCGGTTGGCCAAAGCCTGAACATCCAAAGAAAGCGGTCGCTCTCCGACTGATAAATAAGCAAGACTACCCATACTGGCTGACTTCCGGCTCAAAGCATCGGCCACCACATTGGCCTTCCTCGGATGATAAAGAATGGTAATGTCATAGTCCTTCAACAACTCTAACCATCTCCTCTGCCTCATATTCAACTCATTTTGCTTGAACATGTACTGCAAACTCTTATGATCCGTGAACACCTCACATGGCACACCATACAAATAATGCCTCCAAATCTTCAATGCATGAACAATAGCTGCTAACTCCAAATCATGAACTGGATAATTCTTCTCATGAAGCTTCAACTGACGAGAATCATAAGTTATAACCTTGCCATCCTGCATCAACACTGCACCAAGCCCAACCCGTGAAGCATCACAATACACGGTATACGGCCCTAAGCCTGTGGGCAAAACTAACACCGGTGTCGTGGTCAAGGCTGTCTTGAGCTTCTGAAAGCTTGCCTCACACTCATCCGACCACCTGAACTAGGCACCCTTCTGTGTCAACATGGTCATCGGAGCTGCGATAGATGAAAAGCCCTCCACAAAATGGCGATAATAGCCTGTTAAGCCCAAGAAACTCCGAATCTTTGTAGCTGAAGTGGGTCTAGGCCAATCTCTGACTGCTGAAATCTTCTTGGGATCCACCTGAATACCCTTTGCCGACATGGCTCAGAAATGCCACCGAACTCAACCAGAACTCACACTTAGAAAATTTGGCATACAACTGCCTATCCCTCAGAGTCTGGAGGACGACTCGAAGGTGCTGCTCATGCTCCTCTCGGCTACAGGAGTAAATCAAGATATCATCAATAAAAAAAATCACAAATGAGTCCAAATAAGGCCTGAACACTCGGTTCATCAACTCCATAAAATCAGCGTGGGCATTTGTCAACCCAAATGACATCACCAAGAACTCATAATGCCCATAATGAGTGCGAAAGGTTGTCTTAGGGACATCAGACACCCTAATCCTTAGCTGATGGTAACCAGATCTCAAGTCTATCTTGGAAAACACTATAGCACACTGAAGCTGGTCAAACAGATCATCAATCCTCGGCAAAGGATACTTGTTCTTAATAGTAACCTTGTTCAGCTTTCGGTAGTCAATACACATCCTCATCGAACCATCTTTATTCTTAACAAACAACACTGGAGCACCCCAAGGGGAAACACTAGGCCTAATGAAGCCTTTATCCAACAAATCTTGCAATTGCTCCTTCAATTCCTTCAACTCTGGCAGGTCCATACTATACGACAGAGTAGAAATGGGTTGAGTGCCCGGAGCTACCTCAATACAAAAATCAATATCCCTGTCGGGTGGCATACCCGGCAGGTCAGCAGGGAATACCTCTGTAAACTCACGAACCACGGGCACAGACTCTATAGAAGGAACCTCGGCACTAGGATCACGAACATAGGCCAAATAGGCCAAACAACCCTTCTCGACCATGCGCCGAGCCTTCATATATGAAATAACTTTACCGGAAGAATGACTAGGAGTCCCTCTCCACTCCAAACGAGGTACTCCTGGTAAGGCCAAAGTCACAGTCTTGGCGTGACAGTCCAGAATAGCATGGTCGGGAGATAGCCAATACATCCCCAATATAACATCGAAGTCGACCATATCAAGAAGAAAAACATCTGCCTGAGTCTCCAGACCACCAATAACTACTAAGAATGAACGGTAGACTCGATCTACCACAATAAAATCACCCACCGGTGTAGACACATATACAGAAGCACTCAGGGAATCACATGGCATGCTCAGATAACGAGCAAAATATGAAGACACATAGGAGAATGTAGAAATCGGATCAAATAAAACCTAAGCATCTCGGCTGCAAACTGAAATCGTACCTGTAATAACTGTATCAGAGGCCCCAGCCTCAAGCCTGGCAGGAATAGCATAGCACCGGGGTGGAGCCCCTCCAACCTGAACATCTCTGGGTCGACCTACTACGGGCTGACCTCTACCTCTCGTGGCCTGTCCTCCACCTCTATGAGTCTGACCTCCACCTCTGGCACCACAACCTCCACCCCTAGCTGGCTGAGGGGGTGGAGGTGCACCTGATGCGGGAACCATAGCACGGGAACCCTGATATTGAGGACCACCAAAGCCTCGGGGGCAAAACCTGAAAATGTGCCACGTACCACCACAAGTGAAGCAAGACCTTGGTTGCTGAGAATACTGACCCTGGAACTGTCCGTGATCACCATAAGGACCACCCTGGAAGCTCTGAATCGGCGGTGCACTGATAGGAGCTGATGGTGCACTGCGGGATACCTGAAGTGCTGACTGGAAAGTCCTAGGGGGATGACCTCTGCCAAAAGAATCTCTGCCTCCAGATGAGGCACCACTAAATCGGCCAAAATGATGAGGTCTTTTGTCAGACCCCTGACCACTGCCCTGTGATAATACCATCTCAATACGCCTGGCCACATCGGCCTCATCCTGAAAGGTGATATCAGTACACGTCTCCCTGGCCATCTAAAGTCTGATAGGCTGAGCTAGACCCTCAATAAACCTCCTCACTCTCTCTCGATCAGTGGGTAGTATCATGATAGCATGCCGGGCTAGAGTGATGAACCTGGTCTCGTACTGAGTAACAGTCATAGATCCCTGCTTGAGGCGTTCAAACTGCCTCCGATAGTCCTTTCTCTGAGTAACTGGAAGAAACTTCCCCAAGAACAACTCGGAGAACTGAGCCCAAGTCAAAGGTGCAGACCCAACTGGTCTGGTCAAGCAATAGTCCCTCCACCAAGTCTTGGCGGTACCAGAAAGACGAAATGTAGCAAAATCGACCCCATTGGTCTCCACAATGCACATGTTCCGTAGAACCTCATAGAAACTGTCCAAGTAATCCTGGGGATCCTCTAATGGTGCACCAGTAAAAGTACTAGGAAATAGCTTGGTGAACTGATCTAATCTCCATAGAGCATCTGCTGACATAGTTGCTCCCTCAACTACCGGTGCCACAATGCCCGGCTGAGCTACTCCAGATGTCTGAGGTGCTGGAGTATGGAACTGAGGAGCTAGCTGCTCTAGTGTGTGGGTAGTACGAGTCTGGGTCCTTCCCCCAGCCTTAGAGACGGCTGGAGCTGTCGGAAGAAGACCGGCCTGAGCCACGCTCTCCATAAGTCCCAGCGGACAAGAGCATCCTCAAGTACCGGGGTAGGAATGAACCCCTCTGGAACCTGAGCTGGTCTAACTAGAACTGTCTGAGCGGGAACCTCCTCGGCAAACTCAACCTGAGGATCCTCCACAGAGGCTGTTGCTTTGGGATGAGCCCTGCCCCAGCCTCGACCTCTAGCACGGCCTCGGACTTGACCTCGGCCCCTCGTAGGAGATGCGACAGAAGTATCGGGTTGCCGATCGGAACCTGGGGAAGCACGCATCCTCGTCATCTACGAGAGGATAGAATAGCAACTCAATTAGTATTTAGAATTCAAGTCGCACGACAGAGAAGAAGAAATATGAAGTCATTCCTAACTTTGAAGCCTCTGGGGGATAAGTACAGACGTCTCCGTATCGATCCCTCAGACTCTACCAAGTTTGTCCGTGAGTTGTGAGACCTAAACAACCTAGTGCTCTGATACCAACTTGTCACGACCCGAAATCCCACCTTCAGGCCGTGATGACGTCTAACGTTGCACTCGCTAGACAAGCCAACGTATAAATTTAATTGACTTATTACAATTAACAATAATCATGATAACTAGACAATTATAATAAAAATACGGAATTGGAATAAATTCAAGAACTAAAAATCAACCCTCGTAAAAAATTTCTTTAAGTACAACCCAGAATCCGGACACAAACTCACGAACCAGTCTAAGACTTGCTAAAGACAAGAGTTTGAAATAAAATGATACAACTGTCTAGAAATATAAGATAAGACAGATGAAAGGAAATGAGAGGTGACGCCAACGCATGCGGACACCTACAGGACTACCTCAGTGTCTCTGTGGACTGAAGGCTACTCCCTGAATCCCTGTCCACTGGGTCCGACGCTATAATATGCACAACATAAAGAAGTGCAGGTGTAGCATCAGTACAACCGACCCAAATGTACTGATTAAGTGTCGAACCTAACCTCGGCGAAGTAGTGACGAGGCTAGGACACGACAACAAATAACACCTGTGCAATTCAACAATATAACAGGAAAATAATGACAAAATGTAAGCAGGTAATTACAACAACGGGGAGAACATGCTGGGGACAAGGGGTAACAATTCACTGAAACAAAAGAATAAAATAACAATAAAAATGTATAATGAACGACGGGAATTAACAACTATGAACAAGTAAATAAACAGAAACGACACTGCATGTCCCCTCGTGCATAACCTCACAATCGCTCGATACAGAATGTCCTCTCATGCATAAATAAATAATCACTCAGCACGGAATGTTCCCTCGTGCATAAACCTCACATTCACTCGGCACGGAATGTCCCCTCGTGCAATAATAGATAATCACTCGGCACGGAATGTCCCCTCGTGCAATACTAGATAATCACTCGGCACGGAATGTCCCCTCGTGCAATACTAGATAATCACTCGGCACGGAATGTCCCCTCGTGCAATACTAGATAATCACTCGGCACGGAATGTCCCCTCGTGCAATAATAGATAATCACTCGGCACGGAATGTCCCCTCGTGCAATAATAGATAATAACTCGGCACAGAATGTCTCCTCGTACAAAACCTCACAATCACTCAGCACGGAATGTCCCCTCGTGCAAAACATAAATAAAAGCAACAATTAGACAGGAAAATACAATAATAGAAAACCTCAAATACACAGAAATGTTCAACAAAGATTCTATCGTCCCGGCAAAGAACTCAGCTATAACTGATCTCACTCAGAGGTATAATTCAACAATTTAATCCTCAACCGAACGAATAATCAAATAACTTTCTACATTATTAAATACTCTCAATATATCACTTCTAGAATGGTAATGAATCCATAACACAGAGAATATCAAAGAACACCATGAAAATTATCAAGTTCGACTCATGGGCATGCTTGACCACAACATATAGGTGCCCGTCACCTCACCTATACGTTGGACATGGAATATCACATAGCAAATAAGACCCTATACCTATTCCCTCAGGCTAGGGTTAATCCAAACACTTACCTCGGCTCCAAGTATGCAAATCAAGCCTCTAGCACCGCTTTTTCTCTCGAATCCGACTCCGAAACGATCGTGTCTAGACATAATTGACTCAATAACATCAATAATTACTCAACAATTCAATTCCAAAGCCTAATTATAGATTCCCCTGCATTCTTCCAAAAATCCCAAAATTCGACCCGGGCCTGCTTGGTCCAAACATGAGGTTCGGACCAAAACCCGATCACTCATTCCCCCACGAGCCCGAATACACAATTTATTTTGAAATCCGATCCCAAAATGAGGTCAAACACCCAAAAATTCAAAAAACCCTAACTCTACCCAAAATCCCCAATTTTCTACCATTAAAACCCTAGGATTCTTGATGATAATTGATGAAAAACCTTAGAAAGTTGAAGGAAATCAGTTAGTGAACACTTACCTACGATTTGGGAAGAAAATCTCTTGAGAAAATCGCCCTAGGTCTTCTATTTTTGAGAAAAAATGTGAAGAAGAACGTCTGAAATTGTTTTTAAAAAAACTTCACTGCTCTACTATCACACCTGTAGTACTTGGGTCACACCTTCGATCTCGCCGGTGCGGGGAAGGGATCGCACCTGCGGAATAAGGTCAGGTCCACAGGGGCCCGCACCTGCGAAAACTTACCCGCTCCTGCGGAACCGCTTCTGCGGAGAAGGGTCCGCATCTGCGAGAGGGACCGCACCTGCAGACACAGCAGCGCGCCTGTGGTCTCGCACTTGCGGACCTAGGCTCGCAGGTGCGGGCACACCAGAACTGGTGCACCAGCAGTGTTTCCTTGAGTTCAAACACTCCGAACACCTACCCGAAACTCCCCCGAGCCCTCGGGGCTCCAAACCAAATAGGCACACATCCCCAAAAATATCCTACGAACTTATTCGAGTAATTAAACCACCAAATAACATTATAAACATCAAATTCAGCCTCAAAATCTATAGAAATCCTCAAAACTTCAAAACTTTCAAATTTTCCATTTTTTAGTCCGAATCACATCAATCTTTATCTGTTTCTTACCAAATTTCACAGATAACACGTAATAGACATATTAAACCTGTTCCGGGCTCCAAAACCATAATACGGGCCCGTTATCACATATTTCAAATCAAATCTCATTTTCAAAAACCTTTATATTTTTCAGAAAATAATTTTCTTTAAAAATTCATTTCTCGGACTTGGGACCTCGGAATTCGATTTCGGACATACACCAAAGTCCCATATTTTCCTACGAACCCTCCGGGTCCGTTTACCAAAAATATTGACCAAAGTCAACTTTATTCAATTAATTATCAAAAATTCAACATTTTATCAGTTTTTCACGTAAAGGCTTCCCGGCTACGCGCCCGGGCTACGCACACACATCGAGGTGAGATAAACGGAGGCTTTCAGGGCCGCGGAACACATATTTAGCTAAAATTACACGGGATGACCCTTTTTGGGTCATCACAGCCACGCACGATTATGAAAAAAGATTAAATTATGATATAACATTAATTTCATAATTTATATAGAACAAAATTAATCTATACTAAAACAAACAAACTGTTCATGATTTTACCTTCCTTTTTAAGTTTTGTAACATCTAATTCAAATTTATAGAATAAAAGGTTCTGTAATAAATGTATAGACTAAATATTAAACAATTCATTTAAATCAACATATACGAATATTGAATAATAAAAGAGAGAATAAAACAAAAGAAATAGTAGAAAAGGAGAAAAAGAAGTGTATCAAACCTGCCATTGGTGGAATCATATTCCATAATTTTTTTCCTTGCGTTATAATTCAAAGCTTATATGGGAACATATTATTTAAAGATCATTATTATTCCTACTCAAAAGATGATAGAGGTATGTTTTTCCAACTATTACAGGTTAAACGAAATTTAAAGAAACATGTATAAGTTTTTTAAAATAATAATTATTGTGTCCTATTTATATAATTACTCAATTTAGGAAGAAACTTTGCACTATGTATTTTCCTATAATATAAGTGTGATTTTATTTTAGAACTCATACATTACATATTTAACCACAATTTTTATATACTAAAAACCTATGTATGGTACGTAATTTTCGTAAAAGTTCAAATATTACATTATTGCCCAATTTGATGTGTTTATTTCGATTGAGATGGTAGAATCTAAGGAAAATTTAAAATTTTAATATTAGGACTTCATTAGGAAAGATTCAATAAATGAAATTTAGTTGATTTCAAAGTCCTAAGAATTAGAAAAATAATTAAATTTTATGAGAAAAATAATTAAATAATTATTTTATTCAGAGTTAAACTTATTAAAAGGGCTTTGGTACGGCCTATACATAATGGATGAAGGTTTTGGCAAGGTTAAGATGGATGGTGCCTATAATCATACTCAAGCGTTGTAGTACTTGAAAAAATGTTGCTACCGATTTAAAAAAGCAAATGACATTTCACTAGGAGACTTAGTATTTTTAATATAGTGCTAGTCTTAAAATACGTGCTTTGCCATGTATCCTATATTAATAAGTAAAATATTTTTAAAAATTACATAAATATTTTTAAGCTATGTATACTTAACATGCAATTGTTAAATGTCATTTCAAAAGTATTTCTAAAATTCGACGGTGAGTTAATTGAGTATCAATAGTAGATGACAATATTAGCACACTTAGTTACTTTGCAAACACGGAATTTACAATTACATGCCTTTGTAAAATTGTCCAAATCTTAGATAATTTTAAAGTTTTTAAATACTAAGCAAACAATGTGTAATTTTAAATTTTTAAATATTAAGAATTTTTACCTAAATAAATATTTGAAAATATTTAATTGCCAATAAACTTTAGCTAACCTTACTCCTAAATAAAGGAGGGTTTTTGTTTAAACTATTAGAAAAAGACTTTTTGCATTTCAATTTTCAAAACCAGTCTAAAAAGAAAGAATGTTTCCTTAAACAACTATTGAAAAAAGCCAAAATTCATTTTCTTTTTGATATTGGAGACGTAAGTTGTGCATATCACAATGCTAAATTATACATTTCACACAAAATCCTAATATTAGAAAATTTATCATGAAAAGGTATTATGGTTATGTTTGTCACGACCCAAAATCCTAACTAAGGTCGTGATGGCACCCAACAGCGAGGTCAGGCAAGCCAACACAAATTTGGCTAAGGGTTCTGTCTTAATTAATTAACCAATTTCTTCATGTACCAAGCTAGCAAGTTAAAACTTAATATCGAAAGGAAATTAACCAGTTTTAGTCCAAAAGTAGCCATTAGGAGGCGTGAGCCACAAATATATATACAGTCTATAATCCATGATAACTACTACGTGTGCGCCAGGAACTAGTGTCACGAGTACCACGGGCATACTAGCTAGATATACAAAAGATAAAAATATACAATTCCCATTGTCTGAAATAAATAGACGGGAACAAAAAATAACAAAAGAAACTCCATGGTGCTGCCGAGGGTCGTCAGAAGAAGCAGCTCACCGTGAAGTCAGATCAACTAAGTCAGAATCTATCCCCGGTATGATAACTAGATGCACCGGCCTCAGAACCTGTACAATTAAGTACAGAATCATCAATATCGATCTCATCAAGAAGAAAACCTTTAGGCTTGTTATCCAGGAACTTGTTCAGAAATACCGTAATGAAAGGAACATAATCTCGAAGAAGTAGTGAGTAGAGGTCGACTTGACACTCACTAAGGTCCAACAGTATAATATAACAAGGTACAATGAAAACAATAGTAGGCGGGTAAGACACTGAACAACAAATGTACATATAAAACACAGGAATCCAAGTAAATACTGAAAATAAATAATAGGTTCCACTTTCTTTTCACCCAAATATCTGTCAAGTCAATGTCCACGAAACAGTACCAAATAGTCATGCGCACACAGGAATAAGACAACCGGCCGGAGTCATAAGGATAATGTCTATGCACTGCCGAGGATCGAACGACCCGTCCCATAAGTGCATTCTTACCATAGTACAATCTCATATGTGCACTGCCAAGGGTCGAACGGTCCGAACCATAAGTGCGCCTTTCAATCCTCCGTGGCGTACGGCCCGCTCCCATGAGAGTGGGGGAAATCACACTCCGCTCGCGGAATATAAATTGCGAAGTGGTCACATGCACACACAATAATCTTAAAGTTTCCTTTCCATAATCATCTTCTTCCAAATTATCAAGTTTCATAAACCTCAAGGAAAACATACTACCTATAACAGGAATTCATAACATATAATTCATTACAAGGAAGAATAGAAGGCATATTGTGGGCCTAACTACCCGGACGTAACAATAATAACCGCTACGTACGGACTCTCGTCACTTTGTACATACGTAGCCCCCAAAATAATTACACATAGCATACACATCACTTATGGGGACAGTTCCCTCTTACAAGGTTATAAAGGAGACTCACCTCGTGTCGAATCTACCTCTCGGACCAAGAATGCGCCCGAAACTCTGAACTCTACACCCGAGGACTCGTAACTAGCCAAATGTTATAGAATTATATCAATTCATGCTCAAAGTAGGGAAATTATCCTATTCATTCAATAAATTCAACATTCTTGAAGAATTCCCAAAATTCAACCCCAGACCCGCACGCTGGAATTCTGAAAATTCTCGAAGGAATCACTCACCCATAGCCTACAGATCGTTAATATGATTTCTACTTGAATTCATAGCAATTAATGGGGAAATTCATCAAATTCCTCAAGAACCCTAAGTTACTACCCAAATCTTGATTTTTCACCAATTTAGTAGTTAACTTAACTAGTAATTCATTTATTAAACTAGTATTAGTGTGGAATTAACTTACCTCTTCAATAGATAGGTCGTGGAATCTCTTCTCCAAGATCCCAAGTCTTTAATGGAGGTGAGAGGTGAAGGAAATGGGTAAAATACCGTGTTTTAAAGAAACACACTGCCTAAGCTTATAGTGATTCCGCACCTGCGGCTCAAGGACCGCACCTGCGGTCTCGGGCCTGCGGAACTGGACGGGGAAGGCTGGGCTCGCACTTGCGGAGAGGAGACCGCACCAGCGGCTCCGCTCCTGCGGAACTTGGTCCGCACCTGAGAGAAATAGCCTGGCTACTGGTTCTTGCACCTGCGAGTATAGTACCGCAAGAGCGGTCCCGCACCTGCGAGTGGGCAACCGCACCTGCGGTCACACCAGATCAGGTACACCAGCTGGTTTTTAGCCCCGTTTGGTGTCTGAGGGACACTTGGGCCCACCCGATCCCCCGTCCAAATATACCAACAAGTCCTGAATCATAATACGAACTCGCTCGAGACTTCGGAACACTCAAAACAACGCTAAAACACAAAATCACACCCCAAACCCGTAGAATCATAACCTAAGAATTTCAAGTTCTTGATTTCTATAAAAATGCGCCGAACCGACCTATACTCCTCGGAATGACACCAAATTTTGTAGGAAAGTTATAAATGACATAACGAAGCTATTCCCAGTCTCGGAATTCCATTTGGACCTCGATAACATTAAATCACGTTTCAAACCAAATTTCAAACTTAAGGAAATCCTTATTTCTATAATGGGCGTCAAAACGCTCCCGGGTCATCGAAAACCCGTTCCGAACATACGCCCAAGTCCGAAATCATCATACTAATCTACTGGAACTGTCGGAACTCGATTCCGAGGTCGTTTGCTCAAAATGTTGACCGAAGTCAAACTTGGCCAAAAGGCCAACCTTAAGGAACCAAGGGTTCCTATAGTACTCTAAACACTTCCAAATCCCGAACCACCCGTCCTCGCAAGTCACAAATTACAAGAAACCGCTAAGGGGAATCTCATTTAGGGGAACGGGGGCCTAATACGCAAAACGATCGGTCGGGTCGTTACACTCTCCCCCTCTTAAACAAATGTTCGTCCTCGAACGGGTCTAGAATACTACCTGAAATCATGAATAGGTGTAGATATCTGCTCCGCATGTCCTCCTCGGACTCCTAAGTCGCCTCCTCAACAGGTTGTCCCCTCCAGTGGACCTTCAAGGACGAAACTCTCTTGGACCTCAACTGGTGGTCCTGTATATCAATAATAGCAAGTGGCCATCCTCGTAGCCCAACTTCTCATCCAACTAAATAGTGCTGAAATCAACCACGTGAGAGAAGTCGGCGTGATATCTCCGGAGCATGGATACATGGAAGACCAAATGAACTCGTGATAATCTGGGAGGTAAAGCAAGCTCATAAGAAACCTCTCTGACTCGCCTCAATACCTCGAAAGGACCTATAAATCTTGGGCTCAGCTTGCCCTTCTTCCCGAACCTCATAACGCCCTTCATCGGTGAAACCTTCAGCAGAACCTTATCTCCCTCCATAAATGCTACATCACGCGCCCTCTGATCCGCATAACTCTTCTGTCTGGACTCAGCTGTATGGAGCCTCTCCTGAATTAACTTCACCCTCTCCAAGGTATCTCTCACCAGATCCGTGCCATATAACTTAGCCTCGCCAAGCTCAAACCACCCGATAGGAGAACGACATCACCGACCATACAAAGCCTCAAATGGAGCCATCTCGATGCTGGACTGATAACTATTATTGTACGCAAACTCGGCCAAAGGTAAGAACTGGTCCCACTGACCTCCAAAGTCGATCACACAAGCCCTGAGCATGTCCTCCAATATCTGAAACTTACGCTCCGACTGACCATCAGTCTGAGGGTGAAATGTTGTGTTGAGATCTATCTGAGTGCCCATCTCACTGTGCAATGCTCTCCAGAAGTGCGAGGTGAACTGAGGACCTCGATCTGATATAATGGACACTGGCATACCGTGCAACCGGACTATCTCCCGAATGTAAATCTGGGCTGGCCTCTTAGAAGTGTAAGTAGTATCCACAGGAATGAAATACGCTGATTTGGTCAATCTATCCACAATGACCCAAACCGCATCAACCTTCCGCACAGTCTGAGGCAACCCAACCACGAAGTCCATGGTGATGCGCTCCCACTTCCACTCAGGAATGGGCATCTGCTGAAGTAGGCCTCCTGGCCTCTAATGCTCACACTTAATCTGCTGGCAGTTAAGGCACCTAGCCACATACTCCACGATGTCTTTCTTCATCCGCCTCCACCAATAATGTTGCTTCAAATCACGATACATCTTTGTCGCACCTGGATGAACAGAATATTGAGAACTGTGTGCTAGGGCTGTGCACGGATCAGATCGGATCGGATTTAGCACATTTCGGATTTTGGATTTCGAATTCTAGAAAATGCAATCTGAATCCGATCCGAATTATATCGGATCGGATTTCGGATCGTAAATGCCTCAAAGTTGCACACTAATATGTATATTTTCTTTGTGAAAGAGGCAATGCATTAAGAAAAATTCATGTTTATACAATTATGAGAGTACTATGGTGCCAATATGGCTAACTCTAGCAATTGTAAAGCTAATAACTTGGAGGAAGATGTAAAGGAAGTATTGACTATTCGAAATTAAAGTTTAGTATTTATACATTGCCTAATAATTTTGGATTCGGATTTCGGATCGGATCGGATTAAAATATACCAATCCAAATCCGATCCGAAATTTTTATAAACACAATCTGAAATCCGGTCCAATCCGAAATCCGAAATTGAATGGATCGGTTCGGATTTCAGATATCCGATCCAAATGAACAGCCCTACTGTGCGCCTCCGCTAGAATCCTCTCCCTCAGGCCATCAACATTAGGAACACACAAACAACCCTGAAGTCTCAGAACACCATCCTCGCCCATGGTAACCTCCTTGGCCCCACCATGGACCACTATCTCCCGAAGCTCTGCTAAGCACGGATTATCAAACTCCGAGCCTTAATCTCTCCCAATAACGAAGACTGAGCAACCACATGTGCAAGAACACGACGAGGCTACGAAAGGTCTAATCTCACCAGGCGATTATCCGAGGACTGAATATCCAAGGCTAGAGGTCTCTCCTCCGCTGCAATATAAGCCAAGCTTCCCATACTTTTTGCCTTCCTGCTTAAGGCATCTGCCACTACATTTGCCTTGCCCGGATGATAAAGAATGGTGATATCATAATCCTTCAGCAACTCAATCCATCTGTGCTTCCTCAAATTGAGATCCCTCTGCTTGAATAAGTGTTGCAAACTGCGGTGATGCGTATAAACCTCACAGGACACCCGATACAAATAGTGCCTCCAAATCTTAAGAGCATGAACAATCGCTGCCAACTCTAAATCGTGCACAGGGTAATTCTTCTCATGAACCTTCAGCTGGCGTGAAGCATAAGCAATAACTCTCCCTCCCTGCATCAACACACATCCCAAACCAACGCGTGAAGTGTCGCAATACACAGTATACATCCCAGAACCGGAAGGCAATGTCAGAACTGGTGCTGAGGTCAATGCTGTCTTGAGATTCTGAAAGCTCACCTCACACTCGTCGGACCATCGAAATGGGGCATTCTTCTGAGCCTATCTAGTCAAAGGAGCTGCAATCGAGGAAAACCCCTCCACAAATCGGCGATAATAGCCTGCTAGGCCCAAAAAGCTCTTGATCTCTATAGCTGAGGTAAGACGCAACAAACTCTGAACTGCCTCAATATTCTGAGGATCAACCTTGATACCCTCTCCGGATATCACATGCCCCAATAATGCCACAGAATCTAACCAAAACTCACACTTGGAGAACTTAGCATACAATTTCTGTTCCCGGAAGGTCTGGAGCACAACTCTCAAATGCTGCTCGTGCTCACCCAGGCTACGTGAGTAAATCAAGATGTCATCAATGAAGACAATGACGAAGGAATCAATGTACGGCCCGGATACTCTATTCATCAAGTCCATGAATGCAGTTGGGGCATTAGTCAAGCCAAAGGACATCACCAGGAACTCATAATGACCATATCTGGTACGAAATGCAGTCTTTGGAACATCTGAAGCCCGAATCTTTAGCTGATGATAACCCGATCTCAAATCAATCTTAGAAAACACATGAGCACCCTGCAACTGGTCAAACAAATCATCGATTCACGAAAGAGGATACTTGTTCTTAATGGTAACCTTATTCAACTGGAGGTAATCAATACACATCCGCATAGATCTATCCTTCTTCTTCACAAATAGGACTGGAGCACCCCATGGCGATACACTCGGCCTGATGAACCCCTTAGCCAACAACTCCTCAAGCTGCTCCTTTAACTCCCTCAAATCCTGAGGAGCCATACGGTACGGGGGAATGGAAATAGGCTGAGTATCTGGAGCTAGATCAATGCAGAAATCAATATCTCGATCTGGAGGCATGCCTGGAAGGTCTGAAGGAAATACATCAGCAAACTCTCGAACAACTGGCACTGAATCGATAGTCAGGGACTTAGCGGTAGTGTTCCGCACATAAGAAAGATAGGCCATACAACCCTTCTCGACCATATGTCGAGCCTTCAGGAATGAAATAACCCGGCTGGCTACCCTAACTGAGGAACCTATCCACTCCAGCCTAGGCGACTCAGGCATGGCTAGAGTAACTGTCTTGGCATGGAAATCTAGCACGACATGATAAGGAGATAGCCAATCCATGCCCAGAATAACTTCAAAATCAACCATGTCGAGTAATAGAAGGTCCTCTCTGGTCTCGAACCCACAGAATGTAACCATACAAGACCGATAGACCCGGTCTACCACCCACAGAATCACCCACAAGAGTGGACACATATATAGGAGAACCCAAGGATTCACGAGGAACATCCAGACAATGAGTAAATAATGCTAAAATATATGAATAGGTTGATCCTGGATCAAATAATACTGAAGCCTCTCTACCACATACTAGGATAATACCTGTGATCATGGCGTCTGAGGCCACTGCATCTGCTCTGGCCGGTATAGCATAGAATCTGGCTGGAGCACCGGAAGATTGAGCCCCACCAGAGCGAACAAGAGCTGACTGATCTCCCCCTGACTGGCCTCCCCCTCTAGGACGACCCCTACCGACCTGTCCTCCACGCCGGACTGCTGGTGCTGGACCCATAGGCTGATAACCCTGCTACACTGCCTTGCCCCGAAGCCTGGGACAATGTCTCTGCATATGTCCTAGATCCCCACACTCATAGCAGCCTCTAGTTACCATAGCATGTTGCCCCGAAGAAGAACCCAGAATGGCCGGAGGACGGTAGGAACGCTCTGGCATAGCGCTGAAATGAGCCCTCGCTAGAACACCTCGGGGAGGTGGTGGAGGTGCTGAATATGAAGGCCTGCTGAGCTGACCACTGCTAAACTGACCACTTCCCCTAGCTGGGGTACCTATGAAATCTCCGGAGAACCTAGCCCTCTTGTCCTGCTGACCCTGCTCCTCGACTGGTAACCCTCGATCCTGCGAGCAATCTCTACCACGAGCTGGTAGGGAGTAGCCATCTCCACCTCTCGGGCCATGGTGGCTCTAATACCTGGGTGAAACCCAGCCACGAATCTCCGCACCCTCTCAGCAGTAAGTAGTATCATAAGTGCATGGCGTGACAACTCTGAAAATCTGGCCTCATAATCTGTCACTGACATCTGCCCCTGCTCTAGCTGCTCAAACTGACACTGCAGCTCTTCCCTCTCAGAGGGTGGGATATATCTATCCAGAAACATCTGAGTGAACTGCTCCCAAGTGACAGGAGGAGAATCTGTTGGCCTGCTAAGAATATAAGGCTGCCACCACCTGCGAGCTCTGCCCTCTAACTGAAATGTGGTGAAATCCACTCCATGGGACGCTAGAATCCTCATGTTGTGCAGTTTGTCCCTGCACCTATCAATGAAGTCCTGGGCATCCTCGCCTCGCTCACCCCCGAAGACTAGAGGGCGCAATCGAGTCCATCTGTCCAACATCTTATGCTGATCTCCATCTGCAGCTGGTCTGGGCTCCGGTGCTACTGCTACAGGCTGGATACCACCGACTGGTAGTGTACCCGGGGTATGTTGTGCTGTTGGTGCTTGTCTTGCAGCCTGGGCGGTAGGGGTCTGGGCTGCCCCTCATTCCTGATAAGTGGCCGGATCTGCTGGAAATAAACCAGCCTGGGACATGGTGTCCATAAACCTCATCATACAGCCCATGACCTCCTGGAAGTCGGGCGCCGTCATGAAGTCCACTGGAGCAGGATCTGCTGGAGGCACCTCGTCCTGCTCCTCTATGATAGGATCCTCTGGTGGTGCAACTGGAATAGCTCTGGGACATTCTCGTCCCCTGCCTCGGGCCAGTTCTCTCTCCCGGCCTCTGCAACGGCCTCTGACGGTGGGGGTGGCAGCATCTCCCGGGTCAGGAACATCGAAAGCACACGTCCTTACCATCTGTGAGAGAATAAAAGAATGAGCTTTAGTACATCATCGATTGCACGATAGAGTATGAATAAATAGAGGTTTCCTAACACCTTATAGCCTCCTGAAGATAAGTACAAACGTCTCCGTACCGATCCGCAAGACTCTACTAGGTTTGCCCGTGACTCGTGAGACTTACGTGAACCTGGAGCTCTGATACCATGTTGTCACGACCCAAAATCCTAACTCAGGTCGTGATGGCGCCCAACAGCAGGGTCAGGCAAACCAACACAAATTTCGCTAAGGGTTCTGTTTTAATTAATTAACCAATTTCTTCATGTACCAAGCTAGCAAGTTAAAACTTAATATCGAAAGGTAATTAACCAGTTTTAGTCCAAAAGTAGCCATGAGGAGGCGTGAGCCACAAATATATATACAGTCTATAATCCATGATAACTACTACGTGCGCCAGGAACTAGTGTCACGAGTACCACGGGCATACTAGCTAGATATACAAAAGATAAAAATATACAATTCCCACTGTCTGAAATAAATAGACGGGAACAAAAAAATAACAAAAGAAACTCCATGGTGCTGCCGAGGGTCGTCATAAGAAAAAGCTCACCGTGAAGTCAGATCCACTAAGTCAGAATCTATCCCCGGTATGATAACCAGATGCACCAGCCTCAGAACCTGTACAATTAAGTACAGAAGCGTAGCATGAGTACATAAATAAATATGTAACCAGTGAGTATCCCGTCTAATCTCGAAGAAGTAGTGACGAGAGGTTGACTTGACACTCACTAAGGTCCAACAGTATAATATAACAAGGTACAATGAAAAAAACGGTAGGCGGGTGAGACAGTGAACAACAAATGTACATATAAAACACAGGAATCCAAGTAAATACTGAAAATAAATAACAGGTTCCACTTTCTTTTCACCCAAATATCTGTCAAGTCAATGTCCACGAAACAATACCAAATAGTCATGCGCACACAGGAATAAGACAACCGGACGGAGTCATAAGGATAATGTCTATGCACTGCCAAGGATCGAACGGCCTGTCCCATAAGTGCATTCTTACCATAGTACAATCTCATATGTGCACTTCCAAGGGTCGAACGGTCCGAACCATAAGTGCACCTTTCAATCCGCCGTGGCGTACGGCCCGCTCCCATGAGAGTGGGGGAAATCACACTCCGCTCGCGGAATATAAATTGCGAAGCGGTCACATGCACACACAATAATCTTAACATTTCCTTTCCATAATCATCTTCTTCCAAATTATCAAGTTTCATAAACCTCAAGGAAAACATATTACCTATAACAGGAATTCATAATATATAATTCATTATAAGGAAAAATATAAGGCATGCTGTGGGCCTAACTACCCGGACGTAACAATAATAGCCGCTACGTACGGACTCTCGTCACTTTGTACATACGTAGCCCCCAAAATAATTACACATAGCATACGCATCACTTATGGGGACAATTCCCTCTTACAAGGTTAGAAAGGAGACTCACCTCGTGTCGAATCTACCTCTCGGACCAAGAATGCACCCGAAACTCTGAACTCTACAACCAAGGACTCGTAACTATCCAAATGTTATAGAATTATATCAATTCATGCTCAAAGTAGGGAAATTATCCTATTCATTCAATAAATTCAACATTCTTGAAGAATTCCCAAATTTCAACCCCGGGCCCGCACGCTGAAATTCCGAAAATTCTCGAAGGAATCACTCACCCATAGCCTACGAATCGTTAATATATGATTTCTACTTGAATTCATAGCAATTAATGGGAAATTCATCAAATTCCTCAAGAACCCTAAGTTACGACCCAAATCTTGATTTTTCACCAATTTAGTAGTTAACTTAACTAGTAATTCATGTATTAAACTAGTATTAGTGTGGAATTAACTTACCTCTTCAGTAGATAGGTCGTGGAATCTCGTCTCCAAGATCCCAAGTCTTTAATGGAGGTGAGAGGTGAAGGAAATGGGTAAAATCCCGTGTTTTAAAGAAACACACTGCCTAAGCTTATAGTGATTCCGCACCTGCGACTCAAGGACCGCACCTGCGGTCTTGCGCCTGCGAGCAAAAGCTCGCACCTGCGGAACTAGACGGGAAAGGCTGGGCTCGCACCTGCGTAGAGGAGACCGCACCTGCGGCTTTGCTCCTGCGGAACTTGGTCCGCACCTGCGAGAAATAGCCTGGCTACTGGTTTCCGCACCTACGAGTATGGGACCGCAGGAGCGGTCCCGCACCTGCGACTGGGCAACCGCACCTGCGGTCACACCAGATAAGGTGCACCAGCTTGTTTTTAGCCCCGTTTGGTGCCCGAGAGGCACCTGGTCCCACCCGAGCCCCCGTCCAAATATACCAACAAGTCCCGAATCATAATACGGACTCGCTCGAGCCTTCGGAACACTCAAAACAATGCTAAAACACAAAATCACACCCCAAAACCCCTAGAATCATAACCTAAGAATTTCAAGTTCTTGATTTCTATAACAATGCGCCGAACCGACTTATACTACTCGGAATGACACCAAATTTTGCAGGCAAGTTATAAATGACATAACGGAGCTATTCCCGATCTCAGAATTCCGTTCGAAACTCGATAACATAAAATTACGTTTCAAACCACATTTCAAACTTAAGGAAATTCTTATTTCTATAATAGGCGCCGAAACGCTCCCGGGTCATCGAAAACCCGTTCCGAACATACGCCCAAGTCCGAAATCATCATGCGAAGCCACTGGAACTGTCGGAACTCAATTTCGAGGTCGTTTCCTCAAAATGTTGACTGAAGTCAAACTTGGCCAAAAGGCCAACCTTAAGGAACCAGGGGTTCCTATAGTACTCTAAACACTTCATAATCCCGAACCACCCGTCCCCGCAAGTCACAAATCACAAGAAACCGCTATGGGGAGTCTCATTTAGGAGAACGAGGGCCTAATACGCAAAACGACCGGTCGGGTCGTTACAATGTTATTGTTCAGCGCTCAGTTAAGGAAATTATTTATACACCGGTAAACTTATAGTGAAAAATTAAAGTCTTAAATATTACTAGAAATTTTTACATAGTTTAAATAAGAAAAGATTTCATAATAAAATATTTAATTGTTTTTGAAGTATTAAATATTAGGAAAATAATCTAATTACTATTTTTTTCAATACGAATTCTACTTTTAGATGATAAAAAAGACGAACGACATTTTACTAAGGGCCTTTGTGCTTTTAATATAGCACGTGTGATGCACGTTAATAATACTATATAGACATTTATCCTTGCTGGGAACCTTTTGCCGACGTAATCCGTTCTCATCCCGACCCCTCTGTTCTATCGATCTTACCCATTTCCCAAAACCCTTTGTCTAATTTCTTACTTATAGGCTCATTTTCAAATCAAATTCATATTAGTAGCAGGTGTGTGTTTATTCTTAAAGACTTATATTTCGTTCTGCTATATTTCAGTTTCATCCCCTTGAAATACAGCGGTGGATCCACAAGGAGTTTTATTGGTGCTTAAGCACCCATTGTTTTAGGTCAAACTTAATAAATTTACACAGGTAATTATCAAAAAATTTATATAAGTATTAAGTGAGCACCCATCATCAAATTTATTTTTCCTCTTCTTCTGATATGTTTACCTGTGAACACCCATGACTTTAAAATATTGGATCTACCACTGTCTTAAAAGTGTGCTTTAATATTACAATTATTGAAAGAGAAACAAATATGAATTCTAAGAAATAAATTATTAGTGAAACCAATATTTAAACTGTATGCCTTTTTCGGAAGAAATAGCAGTTGGAGGAGCTGCCAGAATCCATGCGAAATCCAAGACAGTTACATTGAGGGTGAAGACAAGGGTTGGTTCTAACAGATTTTGGAGTAGACCGTTGATGCTAGTTTGGCTATTTTCTCAAAACCATTAGGAGACACATTCCTAAAAGTTTGCTTATTGTATTGTATTTGTATCTATTATTTATGGTGTGAATATGATGTTTCTTAACTCCTTTTACTTGAGCATATATAACCAAAGTATTTATCATATTTGCTTAGCCACATAAAGAAAGATTTCTTTTTTCGTTTAAATGGGTTAAGTTTCTTTTTTGTTTTTTTGGGAGTAGAAGTTACTGGATATATCGCTTAGTAGATTAAATAACTTTTAAGTGAAATAGTAAAGGATAAACTATTTTTTCTAATACAAAATAAAAAGAAATAGTATGATATTTTGTGTGAAATACTAAAGACAAATGACTTTTCTTATACGAATAGTATAGAAATATTTAAAATATAATTGAAGATAAGTACTTATGTTATGAACCAGAATCTAATTGAATTTGAAGTTCTTCACGAGGAACTTTTATGTAGTTTTAGTTTGAAAAGGAGAAGTATAGTCCCAATATGTAACGACCCGACTTGTCATTAGAATTTACACCCCGTTCGGCAATATAAGATCTCGAGCAGCTTCGTAATATGTATTATGACTCGCGTGTGTGGTCGAGTTTAGTTTTCGGAAGATTCGGAATTCAAATTAAAGAAAAATTCTCATTTTGAAGCTTAAATAGAAAGAGTTGACTTGTGAGAAAACGACATCGAAATGAAGATTTGATGATGTTAAAGCTCCATATGATGATTTCGGACTTAGGCGTATGTTCGGATTTGGATTTGGAAGTCCGTAGGGCAATTCGACACATTTTGGCAAAAGTTGGAAAATATAAGATTTTGGAGAAGTCCAAAAATCTTATGATGATAACGAGGTCGGATTTCGATTCCAAAAATGGGAATAGCTCCCGTACGTCAATTATGACTTGTGTGCTAAATTTGAAGTCATTACGGATTGATTTGATACGTTTCGGCGCAAAATATACAAGTTAGAAAAATTGAAAACTCGTAATTCGATTCACGGCGCGATTCGAAATTTCAGTATTGTTTAGCGTGGTTTAAAGCCTCAACTAAGTTCGTATTATAGTTTGGAACATAATGGTATATTTGGTTAAAGTCCCGAGGGCCTCGAATGGATTTCGAACGGTTAACAGAGTCGATTTTTGGATGAGATTACTGCTGAAATTTGCTGCTGTTTCTGGGCAGCTACTGTTTTTTCGCTTCTGCGGCAGCTTCATCGCAGCACCTCGCAGAAGCAATAAGCGTGAAGCTGGACAAAGCTGGACGTTGAGCACAGGAGCGGAACAATAGTGCGCACCTGCGATGTCGCAGGTGCGATGGCTGAAGAACGCAGAAGCGAAGCTGGCAGCTTCTTGCTTTCTCGCAGAAGCGAAAATCTTCTCCGCAGGTGCAAGCCTTCACCTGGGCAGTGCAATTCGCAGAAGCGACGATGGTGTCGCAGAAGCGACGATACGGATGCGAAAATTCTGTCCACAGAAGCGGAACTGGGCAGCAACATAAAGACCAAAAATCAGTCATTTTACCCTTTTTTGATTGGGACTTTGGGAGCTTATATCTCGCAATCTATAAGAAATTTGGAGATGATCCAAAAATGAAAGTTGTAACTCTTTGTGTCTAGTTTTCATAAAATCAAACCGTTTGTCATTTGGAATTGTGTACAGAATGTTATGATTAACACGCTAAAGGCTGTCTGGAAAGAGTTTTGAGATCGCCAGAAATTTTTGTTTCATGGGGCTGACTTTGGGAGCTTATATCTCTCCATCTATAAGGAAATGGGTGATGAGCAACACATGACAGTTGTAGATTTTGGTGTCTAATTTTCAAAAAGTTAAACCATTCATCATTTGGATGTTAGTACAGAAAGTTGTGACCGATTTAGTGAAGGCTGGTACTGCCTTTCGTTTTGGCTGGAAATAATGAGCAAGTCGGATTTCATAGATGCGACTTGCCTGAAAAGAAGCTTATACCCGAGAGTTGGCCATTTTTAATCATTCTTGACAATTTTAAGCAACTAGCCGGTGCCATGGGATGAGCCAGGCCAAAATCACTCGGTGTACGCCCGCACGCCCGACACTTGGCATGTGCGTCACCTTAATTATAGTCATATATCATATAGCTCGGGGTTTCGAACCCTCATGACCAAGTTTGAAAACGTTACTTACCTCAAGACCGGCTAAAATCCTAGCCTGCAGTGCCTATGCCTTTAGACTCGGCATCCGAGTTCTCCAAATCTACCAAAAATCATATTTGTACCATCAATATATGCTAAGGAACATAACCCATTCGAAAATTATCAAAATTAACCCAAAATCCCGAAATTGGCCAAACCCGACCCCCGGGCCCACATCTCGGAATTCGATAAAAATCACAAAACTAGAATCGTTATTCCCTCACGAGTCTACCGATATCAAATTCATCAAAATCCGACCTCAATTGCCAACTCAAATCATCAAAAGAAAATCTCAAACTTTCCTCCCATTTCCCCCCAATTTCCACTCTAATTTCTCAAATTAAATGATGAAAATCAAGACTAAATCATGGAATTAACCCAAATATGATTGAAGAATACTTACCCCGATAACTAGGGGTGGGCATATTTCGGTTGGAACCGAAAAAACCGACCGAACCAATTTTTTTATTTATTTCGGTTTCGGTTTTTCGGTTTGTTCGGTCGGTTTCGGTTTAAAATTTTAAAATTTCAGTTTTTCGGTTCGGTTTTCGGTTTTTAAGATTTTTAATTCGGTTAACCGAAAAACCGAATTATTTATATATAGGTTCTTTAAGTTATATATATGCTAAGCCCATAGATAATAAATTAATACTATTTGGTCCAATCTATCAAAGACTCAACCCAATTAAGTAAGTCCATCAACTTCCCAATCTTAAAGACTTTCACTCTATTAAAACTTCCATAGCGTATATGATAAATACCGGGAGGATTTCACACAGAGTTGTAATTTACACTATGTTTGAATTTTATGATCCATAATAGTGTGCAAAGTTTAGTCCATTTATTTTTAATAAACACAATATTTCCAACAATTTCAAAGTTTTGGAAAAAAACAACAAATTCATCGGTCCTATTATTACATAGAAGGAGCCCAATATGATAATGTTCAAACCAAAAACCGAACCAAAATTAGAAAAATCGAACTGAACCGAACTTATTTCAGTTCGGTTTCGGTTACTACTTTTACAAAATCGAAAACCGAACCGAATTTCTTCAAACCGAACCGAACCGACCGAACACCCACCCCTACCGATACCTCCACTGAAAATCCCCTCAAATTTCACTCCGAGCTCTCTAATGGATTTTTTAATATGAACTAAACCCTCGTTTTTTGACTTAAAGTTTTTGCCCAGGTATTTTTAACTCACTGCGATCGCAGAACTCCTCACGCGATCACGAAGGACAAAAATGCTGCCCCACCAATTAACCCTAAGCGATCGTAGAAACACACAAGCGATCGCGGAAGACAACTCCCTCACAACAATGCGAACGCAGTCAGCTCTATGTGATCGCATAGAGCAATTCCTTCACCACACTGCCACTCTAACTCCTTTTACGCGAACGCGGTCTCATCCACGCGTTCGTGGTGCACAACTTCTCAAAGCTACGCGATCGCGTCCCTGATCCTCGCGCATAGAAAAAACTCACCTCTGCCCACAATTAAGCATACTCGATCGCGAATGGACTACTGCGATCGTGTACAAGGAAACCAGAAACAGATGACACCAGATTTCAGCAGTTGCCAACCAAATACCAAGTTTGTTAACCACCCGAAACACACCCGAGACGCTCAAGACTTCAACCAAACATGTCAAAACATCCCATAACCTCATCGAAACTTAGTCGAGCCTTCGAAACACCCAAAACAACGCCAAAAACACCGAATTCACCTCGGATTCAAGCCTATGAACTTAGAAACTTCTAAGTTTTCTCAAAGATGCCGAAACCATCCAAAACACGTTCGATTGACCTGAAAATTTGCACACACATCCAAAATGACCCTACGGACATGTTCCAACTTTCGGAATTCCATTCCGACCTTGATAGCTAATTTTGCATTGCCGATCAGAAATAGCCAAAAACTCAATTTCGCCAATTCAAGCCTAATTCTACTCCGGACCTCAAAACCACATTTCGAACACACTCCCAAGTCCCAAATCACCTAATGAAGCTATCCGAGCCATAAAATCTACATTACGAGGTCGTTTACCTATATGTCAACTCTCAGTTGTCTTTCTCAACTATTAAGCCTATTTAAGAGACTAAATATCTCAATTCTCACCACGACCACTCCGAACCCGAACCAACCGACCCAACACATCATGAATAGGTTAAATAACATATGACAAAGCTAAAACATGGGAAACATGTCTAATTTCATGGAACGACCGGCCGGGTCATTACAATTACATTATTGGACCACTAGTTAGTGTTGAAGTCGACCCCTCGTCACTACTTCTTCGAGGTTAGATTGGATACTTACTGGGTACGCGTTGTTTTCGTACTCATACTACACTTGTTGTGCATTTTATTGCACAGACACATGTATGTCTAGCAGCCTCGTTTGGCGCAGCGGCATGGTTGATACAGAGACTTAGGTGAGCTGAATCTCTCGAGACGACCCGCAGCCAGCAGAGTCTCTTTCAGAGTATTGTGTTTTCTTTTCTATTCAATTTGTATTCCGGACAGTAATTGTATTACATTTTAAATTCTTAGATTTTGCTCGTGCACTTGTGACATCGGGTTCTGGGATGACTATGGGATTATCCAGTATTTAAATTTGTTAAAGATGTCATTATTTACCCAGTGAAGTTCATTATTTGTTGTTTAATGTAAGGAAAGAAATGATTTCAAAAATACTAAAAATGAGGATTTAATTAACTTCCTGGTGTTGACTTGCCTGGCAGTGGTGTCCGGTGCCATCACGACCTTTACTTGATTTTGGGTCGTGACATCCTCTTTCTTTTTTTTATTGAATTCTTTGTATCTGTCCAAAGGGATAAACTTCTAAATACCAAGTGGTTAAGTCCTATTTGGTTAGTATTTTTAATTCTTTCATTTTTCTTGTCATTTATATATAATTTAAGTGTATAAATTTATATAAAATAAAATATTAACATTTTGTATTTCTAAATATTAAATTTTTCTACGTAATACAAAGAAAAGGAAGAATATAATATATAAAATTTAGTTGATTTGTAGTCCTAAATATTAGGAAAATAATTAAATGAGTATTTCTACATATAAGGAAAATAATTAAATGGGTATTCCTACATATTAGGAAAATAACTAAATTACTATTTCATCCAAGGTAAACTCTATTTTTAATGGGTAAGAAAGTTGTAACGACCCGACCGGTCGTTTTGCGTATTCGGACCCTGTTCCCCTAAATAAGACTTCTCGTAGCAGCTTATAGTGATTGGTGACTTGCGGGGACGGGCAGTTCGGGATTCAGAAGTGTTTAGGATGGTATAGAAACACTTAGTTCCTTAAGGTTGGCTTTTAAGGCCAAGTTTGACTTCGGTCAACATTTTGAGTAAACGACCTCGGAATCGAGTTTTGACGATTCCAGTAGCTTCGTATGATGATCTCGGACTTATGCATATGTCCGGAATGGATTTTGGATGACACGGGAGCATTTCGACGCCAAATAGCGAAATAGAGTTTTGTTAAGTTCATAATTTGGTTTAGAACGTGTTTTTATGTTAACGAGGTCCGAACGGAATTCCGGGACCAGGAATAGTTCTGTTATGTCATTTATGACTTGCTTGCAAAATTTGGTGTCACTCCGAGTAGTATAGGCCAGTTCGGCGCATTGAAACCGAATTCAAGAACTTAGAAATTCTTAAGTTTGATTGTAGGGGTTTTGAGGGGTGATTATGAGTTTTAGCGTTGTTTTGGGTGTTCCGAAGGCTCGAGAGAGTCCGTAATATGATTTATGACTTGTTGGTATAATTGCACGGGGGCTCGGGTGGGCCCAGGTGCCTCCTGGACACCAAACGGAGCCAAAAACCAGCAGCTTCAGCTGCTGGTGCACCAGATCTGGTGTGACCGCAGGTGCGGTTGCCCAGGTCGCAGGTGCGAGACCACCCCTGCGGTCAAGGCTCTGCAGGTGCGACCCCCAGGGGAGCTGGTCCAAACAGCAAGTGCGGAACTCTTTCCGCATGCGCGGACCCGCTGGTGCGGGACTTCTTCCGCAGGTGCGGCCCCAGGCCTCCTAGGCCACTTCCGCAGGTGCGACCTTTGGCTCGCAGGTGAGGTCCTCGAGCCACAGGTGCGAGATCACTGAAGGCAGTGATCTCATTTAATACGAGATTTGACCATTCTTCACCATTTATTCTCCTCCATTGGCGATTTTGAGGGCTTTCAAGAGGGTATTCGGCCTAGCTACTAAGAGGTAAGTAATTCCAGTTTAAATGTTAGATTAATGCACCAAAACTTAGGTAGATTAACATCTAATTAGTGGAAATCAAAGGGGTTAGAGTGAAAACCTAGGGTTGATGATCTTTAGGTAATTTTACCACTTTTCTACCATGAAATCATACAAAAACTATATATTAATGATCCTTAGGTTGTGGGTGAGTGTTATCTTCGAAAGTTTCCGGAATCCGAGCATGTGGGCCCGGGGGTGTATTTTGGGATTTCTTCAAGAATATTGAATTTACTAAATAAGTAGGAGAATTTCCATAATTTGAGCATGCATTGACATATTAATATATCATTTGACTAGTTTCGAGTCCTCGGGTGTAAAGTTTGGAGTTTCGGGCGCGTTCTTGACCCGGGAAGTAGATTCTACGCGAGGTGAGTCTCCTTTCCAACCTTGTAAGAGGGAATTGTCCCCATAGGTAAATATAAATGATTGAATTATCCTTATTTGCGGGAGGCTACGCACACGCAAAGTGACGAGAGTCCGTGCGTAGCTACTACTATGTTATGTCGGGTAGAATTTAGGATCACAAGCATGCCTTTATGTGCCTTACATGTACCTTTACATGTGTTTCTAGTTGCTTATTATCTTTGAGATTGATATGAGGATATTAGGAAGTTATGTGTAAGTTTAAGTGTTTAAATCTCTGATTTCAAGTATAATCCATGATAAATTCCTGAAGTTCCTGATGATTCTGTGTATGTCTACGAGCACCCGTGTCGTATGTATGATTCGTGAGCGGGGTAGCCCTATATTTATGTCAACCCCGTCGTATGATCTATTCACGAGCGGGGTAATGGATGCATCTATGGTTCGTGCCGCTTGTCCCTCGGCAGTGCACATTTATTTTCGCTTTCGGCCGTACGCTTCGGCATATTATGTGCTATGTATTTGACTGAGAGTCTTATTGTTATTATCAAATAAATTGTTCTTTGTGGAAGGGGACTTGGGACTTTTATTAATATTATTATTTGACACTTGCAGGTAGATTTTAGTTCACATACTTGATATTCCATGTCTACTTGATTGCCATGACTGTTAATCCTGTCTAGATTTATTTAATTATACTAGTGCTAATGACCTTAGTGAGTAATACGTCTATCTCTCGTCACTATTTTTTTGAGTTTAGACGGGATACTCACTGGGTACATATTCATTTATATGTACTCATGCTATGCTTCTATACTTAATTGTACAGGTTCTGAGGCTGTTGCACCTGGTCACTATACCTGTAACGACCTGGCCGGTTCTTTTGGAGAGTTAGCGCCTCAATCCCCTGATAACTATTCCTCCCATGTATTATTAGGTTAATGGAACGAGCCGGAGCATTGAGTGATGAAAATTGGAGTGTTTTTGGACATATAGTCTTTTAAGGTGAGCTTTAACCTTAGAAATTGGGCCGGAGCGGGATCTGTGTGAAGACGGATCCGGAATGGAAATCCGTCGACTCCGTTAACTCCGTTGAGTGATTTCTGGGTTGGGAGCGTGTTCGGAATGTGTTTTTGAGGCCAAGTGTAGATTTAGGCTTGAATTGGCGAAAGTTAGAATTTCGGCGATTTCGGCCGATAAATGAGATTTTGATATCGGACTTGGAATGGAATTCCGAAAGTGACAGCAGGTCCAAAATGTCATTTATGACCTGTGTGAAAAATTTGAGGTCATTCGGACAAGTTTAGACGTGGTTCGGCGTCGGAGGTGAATTCTTGAAAATTCCTAAGTTCTTAGGCTTGAATCTATGCTTACTTGATGATTTTGATGTTATGGGACGTGTTTTTAAGGCTCGACTAAGTTGGAATGGGGTATTGGGGTCAGTTGGTGGTTTTGGTTGAGGTCCCGGGGGCCTCGGAGTTGTTCCGTATGCTTAACGGAAGAAATTTGGACTTGGTAAATTGCTGAACCAAGCTCCTTCTGGTGTTTCCGCACCTGCGATGGAAATTTCGCAGGTGCGAGCTCGCAAGAGCGGCCCCTATCCGCAGGCGCGGTTGGGCCAGGCCTTCACAGTCTCTCGCAGGTGCGATTGGGTTTCCGCAGGCGCAGAGCCGCACCAACGACAAAAGACCCGCTGGCGCGACCTCTGTCCAGCCTAAGTGAATCTCGCACCTGCAATTGGGTTTTCGCAGGCGCGGAGCCGCACCAGCGACCAGCCAGCCGCAAGTGCGATCCGAGGGTTTTAAATGAAATCCCGCACCAGCGATGATATTTTCGCAGGTGCGGTTAAAGGGATCGCTGGTGCGGAAATCCCTGTTCATATTCTAAAAATCCGAGGGTTATGTTATTTCATCATTTTTGAGTTGTGGGAGCTCGGGAGAGGCGATCTTTG
>MDKH01009286.1:0-30982 GCA_005239495.1 Nicotiana undulata | reverse complement strand
GGAGATACTTACCTCTGGTTCTTCATATGATTCCTCATCAGATTCTCCAATTGCCATGAGCGCTTGTTCTTCATTCTCACCATTTTCTAATTCTTCATCTGAGCTTTCCCCCGAAGCGGAAACCATAGCCTTTGTTGTGGTTTTCTTGGGTTGGACCAGTTCCTTCTTCCTGTTCCTTCTTTCAAATCTCTCCTTTTTCCATTCCAATTCCCACTGAGGACAATTATTTTACTTTCCCAAAACCCGGAATGTCACCAAGTCACAATCTTTATACAGATATAGCTTTATACAACGGAATAAAGGAAATGTGTATATGTCTATCTCCTATGCCTATAGTAGAGTAGATGGGGACACGTGAGATTCTGCGGACGCAGCAGAATTACCTCGCGGTCTCCTGAGCAAGTGTTGTAGTACACCTAGCCAAAACGCTACGTACTGGTACCTGGATCTGCACATGGGTTAAACATGCGCAGGAAAGGGCGTGAGTACTCCACATTCGGTACTCAGTAAGTGCCAAGCCTAACCCCAGTCAAGTAGTGACGAGGTCAGGCTAAGGCTCTACTGAGTTTGAAAATAAGACAGTTATAAGTTTCAACAGTGACATATAAATAGCTACAATAAACAGAATTTAAAGGAAAACTGAAAGGAATAATAAGAAGAGCCCTCGGCTCATCACAACATATATCTCAACAGCAAATATGCAATGCAGTACAAGGGGAAAGCTCCCGGATCTCAGTCCGTAGTCCCAATTTAAATATACTATGCAGTACAGGGGGGAAGCTCCCGGATCTCAATCCGTAGTCCCAATTTGAATATGCAATGCAGTACAGGGGGGAAAGCTCCCGGATCTCAGTCCGTAGTCCCAATTTAAATATGCAATGCAGAATGCTATCGGATACAACTTAATTAAACAATTCAAGAAAACAATAGGCAAGAATAAGGTAAAACTACCTAAGCATAGAGCAAATAGTAGCAAATACGGGGAATTCAAGTGAAAATAGGTAGGCATGCTCATTCCTATGCTAACTAATCAGTTATAACATGAAGTAGTAATATAGGAATGAAATGAGTTATGACATGGGAGGAAAAGCGGGAATTTAGCAACAATGACCCGTGTACGCACTATTCACCTCACATACACGACGTCCACATAGAAAAATCAGTATAAAATGCCTAAGGGAAATCCCCAACACAGAGTTAGGCAAGCCACTTACCTTGACTGCGCTTATCAACTCAATACCACGCTTTTGCCACGAGTATCCGACTCCGGGTGGCCCAAATCTATTCAATTCGATCGCATAATGTGAATATCACTTCAAGGAGACAAAATAGCTAATTATTTCTAAGCTAATAGGCGAAATTAGGAAATTCGCCCAAAAAGTCCCCTGGGCCCATGTCTCGGAATCGGGTAAAAAAATCATATTTTCCGGATTACTCATTCGCTCACGAGTCTAACCATATAAGAATCTCTCAAATCGGAGGTCAAACACCCAATCAAAACTCAATAATTCGGTCAATGAAGTTCATCCCATTTTCCCCATTTTCTACCCAAAATTTTCGAAATTAAAGGTTGAATTTAAGATTGAAATCATGGAAATTAATCTATAATGGATAGAAATCACTTACCTAAATTACCCAGGTGCAAAAGTATTCAAAAATCGCCCTCCCAGAGCTCCAAAATTCGAAAATGGTGAAAATAGGCTTAAACCCTCGAAATGTGTTTAATATTCTGCCCAGGCCTAAATTGTGAAGTGCGATCGCGGACTTAAGGATGCGATCGCATAGGGTAAACCTCACCTCCTTAAAATGGTCACTGTGCGGTCGCACAGTAGCACCTGCAATCGCGGAGAGATATTGGGCTAGACCCTATGCGTCCGCAGCTAGGCCCAAGCGAACACACAGAGTAAGACTCCCCCTGCCCGACCCAAAAGACCTTATGCGGTCGCGGCCACCCCTGTTGCGATCGCACTGACCAAACAAAAGCTGGGCCCAAACTTGTCCTATGCGATCGCGGCCAAATACATGCGATCGCACTGAGTAATTACCTGCTGCTCTGAAAAGCAGAAAAACAGCTGAAGACTAGGCCAAAAATATGCCCGTTTGGGCACCCGAAACAATCCCGAGGCCCCCGGGACCTCAACCAAAATTACCAATCCACCCTAATACCTCATTAAAACTTGGTCGAGCCTTAAAAACACATCTCGTAACATCAAAATAATCAAATATGCTTAGATTCAAGCCTAAGAACTTAGGAAATTTCTAAAATCGACATCTGACGCCGAATCACGTCAAAACTCATCCGAATGACCTCAAATTTTGCCCATAGGTCATAAATGACATTACGGGCCGGCTGTCGCTTTCAGAATTGCATTCCGAGTCCGATATCAATATCTCACCTATTGGCTGAAATCGTTGAAATTCCAACTTTCGCCAATTCAAGCCTAAATCTACAACCGACCTCGAAAGCACATTCCGAATACGCTCCTAACCCCGAAATCACCCAACGGAGCTAACAGAGTCGACCGAATTCCATTCCGGATCCGTCTTCACACAGTTCTAGCTACGACCCAATTTATAAAGCTAAATTCCATATTTATGGACTAAGTGTCCCAAATCACTCTAGAATTCACCACTCAACGCTCTTGAAAGTTCCAATAACATAAAAAAGACATGGGAGAAGCAATTATTAGGGGATCGGGGCGCTAACTCCCAAAATGACCGACCGGGTCGTTACACCCGCGTTCGCACAGGCCATCCCCCTGCCTCTCAGCGATCGCATGCACACTGGTGCGTTCGTACAATGTGTTTTGTTGCCCAGCCCCAACCCCCCTCTAGCCCTATGCGTTCGCGCCTATCCTAGTGCGTTCGCGTAGAGCTTTTCCCCTATGCTCCGCGTTCCGCCTGGTTGGGTGCGTTCGCATAGTACTACCCAACCCCCTCCCCACATTACCCTGTGCGTTCGCATGAGGACTCGTGCGTTCGCACAGTACAAACTCTCAAGCACCAGAAACAACATAAAACATCAGATTTTTCAACACTTTAGAACTTCGACACCTACCCGAAACTCACCCGAGCCCTCGGGGCTCAAAACCAAATACACACACAACCTCTAAAACATCCTACGGGCCTATTCGAGTAATCAAAACACCAAAATGTCATCATAAACATCGAATTAAACCTCAAAATCTATAAATATTCTCAAAACTTCATTAACTTTCAAATTTTCCATTTTTAGTCCGAATCACCTCAAACTGAGTCCGTTTCTTACCAAATTTCAGCACATAATAAACATATTGAACATGTTCCGGGCTCCGGAACCATAATACGGTCCCGTTATCACAGGTTTCACATAAAATTTCATTTTCAAAAACCTTTATATTTTTTAGAAAACAATTTTCTTTAAAAATTCATCTCTCGGACTTGGGACCTCGGAATTCGATTCCGGGCATACGCCCAAGTCCCATATTTTTCTACGGACCCTCCGGGAACGTCAAATCAAGGGTCTGGGTCCGTTTACCAAAAATATTGACCAAAGTCAACTTTATTCAATTAATTATTACAAAAACATCATTTTATCAATTTTCCACATAAAGGCTTTCAGGCTACGCGCGCATATCGAGGTGAGATAAAAGGAGGCTTTCACGGCCTCGGGACTCAGATTTAGCTAACATTACACGAGATGACCTTTTGGGTCATCACAATCTCCACCTCTAAAACAAACATTCGTCCTCGAACGGACATAGAATGGTACCTTAATCGGGGAAAAGATGGGGATATCGGCTCCGCATATCGTACTCGGACTCCCAAGTAGCTGCCTCAACAAGCTGACCACTCAATTGAACATAAACCGAAGGATAACTCTTCGATCTCAACTGACGAACCTGCCGAGCTAATATGGCTACCGGATCCTCCTCATAAGTCAAAACCTTGTCCAACTGGACACCGCTGAAGTTAAGTACATGAGATGGATCCGTAATATACCTCTGAAGCATAGATACATGGAACACCAGGTGCACGACTGATAAACTTGGTGGCAAAGCAAGTCTGTAGGCCACCTCTCCTACCTTATCCAGAATCTCAAATGGACCAATATACCTAGGGCTCAACTTTCCCTTCTTTTCCAACCTCATCACTTTCTTCATGGGCGACACCCGAAGAAAAACCCGGTCTCCTATCATAAATGCCAAATCTCAAACTCTGCGATCCGCATAACTCTTCTGCCTGGACTGAGCTGTACGAAGTCTATCCTGAATGATCTTCATCTTGTCCAAGGCATCCTGGAATAACTCTGAACCCAACAATCTAGCCTCTCCCAGCTCGAACCACCCAACTGGCGACCGACACCACCTACCATACAATGCCTCATACGGAGCCATTTGAATGCTCGATTGATAGCTGTTGTTATAGGCAAACTCAGCTAAAGGAAAGAACTGGTCCCATGAACCTCCAAAGTCAATGACATAAGCCCGCAACATATCCTCCAAAATTTGAATAGTACGCTCGAACTGTCCGTCCGTCTGAGGATGAAACGCTGTGAAATCAACCCGTGTGCCCAACTCACGCTCAAATACTCTCCAGAAATGGGAGGTAAACTGAGTACCTCGGTTAGATATAATGGACACGGGCACACCATGCAATCGAACAATCTCCCTCATATAGATCTTTCCCAACTTCTCCGTCGAATACGAAACTGATACAGTGATGAAGTGTGCTGACCTGGTCAGCCTATCCACAATGACCCACATCGCATCAAACATCCTCTAAGTCCGTGGGAGTCCAACTATGAAATCCATGGTGATACGCTCCCACTTCCACTCGGGAAGCTCAATTTGATGCATCATCCCACCGGGTCTCTGGTGCTCGTACTTAACCTGCTGACAGTTCAAGCACCGAGCTACATATGCTACGATATCCTTCTTCATTCTCCGCCACCAATAATGCTTTCGCAAGTCCTGGTACATCTTTGCGGCGCCCGGATGAAAGGAATACAAGGAACTATTGGCCTATTGCAATATCAACTCACGAATACCATCAACATCAGGCACACAAATACGACCCTACATCCTCAAAACTCCCTCATCATCAACTGTGACTTGCTTGGCACCTCCGTGCCGGACCGTATCTCTAAGAACACATAAATGACGATCATCATACTGCCTGGCCCAAATACGATCATACAATGAAGAACGGGCCACGGTATGGGCCAAAACACTACCAATATCGGAAACCTCCAATCTCATAAATCAGTTGGCCAAGGCATGAACATCAAAAGCAAGCGGTCGCTCTCTGACTGATAAATAAGCAAGACTACCCTTACTGGCTAACTTCTGGCTCAAAGCATCGGCCACCACATTGGCCTTCCCCGGATGATACAAGATTGTAATGTCGTAGTCTTTCAACAACTCTAACCATCTCCTCTGCCTCATATTCAACTCCTTCTTCTTGAACAAATATTGCAGACTCTTGTGATCCGTGAACACCTCATATGGCATCCCATATAGATAATGCCTCCAAATCTTCAATGCATGAACGATAGTCTCCAACTCCAAATCATGAACTAGATAGTTCTTCTCATGAACCTTCAACTGACGTGAAGCATAAGCTATAACCTTGCCATCCTGCATCAACACTGCACCAAGCCCAACCCGTGAAACATCAAAATATACGGCCCTGAGCTTGTGGGCAAAACTAACACCAGTGCCGTGGTCAAGGATGTCTTGAGCTTCTGAAAGCTCACCTCACACTCATCCGACCACCTGAACTAGGCACCCTTCCGAGTCAACCTGGTCATCGGGGCCGCGATAGATTAAAAGCCCTCCACAAATTGGCGATAATAACCTGCTAAGCCCAAGAAACTCTAAATCTCTGTAGCTGAAGTGGGTCTAGGCCAATCTCTAATTGCTGAAATCTTCTTGGGATCCACCTGAATACCCTCTGCTGACACAACATGACCCAGAAATTCCACTAAACTCAACCATAACTCACACTTAGAAATTTTGGCATACAACTGACTATCCCTCAAAGTCTGGAGAACGACTGAAGGTGCTGCTCATGCTCCTCTCGGCTACGGGAGTAAATAAAATTATCATCAATGAAGACAATCACAAATGAGTCCAAAAAGGGCCTGAACACTCGGTTCATCAACTCCATAAAAGCAGCGGGGGTATTTGTCAACCCAAATGACATCAGCAAGAACTCATAATGCCCGTACCGAGTGCGAAAGGCTATCTTAGGGACATCAGACGCCCTAATCCTCAACTGATGGTAACCAGATCTCAAGTCAATCTTGGAAAACACTGTAGAACCCTGAAGCTGGTCAAATAGATCATCAATCCTCGGCAAAGGATACTTATTCTTAATAGTAACCTTGTTCAATTGCCGGTAGTCAATACACATCCTCATTGAGCCATCTTTCTTCTTAACAAACAACACTGGGGCACCCCAAGGAGAAACACTAGGCCTAATGAAGCCTTTATCCAACAAATCCTGCAACTGATCCTTCAACTCATTCAATTGTGGCGGGGCCATACGATACAGCGGAGTAGAAATGGGCTGAGTGCCCGGAGGTACCTCAATACAAAAATCAATATCCCTGTCGGGGGGCATACCCGGCAGGTCAGCAGGTAATACCTCTGAAAACTCATGAACCACGGGCATAGACTCCATAGAAGGAACCTCAGCACTAGAATCACGAACATAGGCCAATAGGCCAAACAACCCTTCTCGACCATGCGCGGAGCCTTCATATATGAAATAACTCTACCGGAAGAATGACTAGGAGTCCCTCTCCACTCCAAACGAGGTACTCCTCGTAAGGCCAATGTCACAGTCTTGGCATGACAGTCCAGAATAGCATGATAGGGAGATAACCAATCCATCCCCAATATAACATCAAAGTCAACCATATCAAGAAGCAGAAGATCTACCTGAGTCTCCAGACCACCAATAACCACTAAGCATGAACGGTAGACTCGATCTACCACAATATAATCACCGACTGGTATAGATACATATACTGGAGTACTCAGGGAATCACGGGGCATAATCAGATAAGTAGCAAAATATGAAGACACATAGGAGAATGTAGACCCCTGATCAAATAAAACCGAGCATCTCTGCTGCAAACTGAAACCATACCTGTAATAACTACATCAGAGGCCTCAACCTCAGGTCTGGAAGGAATGGCATAGCATCGGGGCGGGGCCCCTCCAACCTGAACATATTTGGGTCGACCTATCGCGGGCTGACCTCTACCTCTGATAGCCGGTCCTCCACCTCTAACTGTCTGACCTCCACCTCTGGCACCTCAACCTCCACCCCTAGCTGGCTGAGGGGGTGAGGGTGCACTTGGTGCGAGAATCATAGCACGGGAACCCGGATGTTGAGAACTACTAGAAGCTTGGGGGCAATACCTAGCAATGTGCCCAAGAATACCACAAGAGTAACAAGACCTCTGTTGTTGAGACTGCTGGCCCTGGAACTGTCCCTGTCGACCAGAATAACCACCCTGAAAGCTCTTCAGTGGCGGTGCACTGATAGGAGCTGGTGGTGCACTAATAGGAGCTGGTGGTGCATTGCGGGATACCTGAAGTGCCGATTGGTACGGTCTAGGAGGATGACCTCTGCTGAAGGAATCTCTTCCTCCAGATGAGGCACCACTGAATCGACTAAAATGACGAGGTCTCTTGCCAGACCCCTGACCACTACCCTGTGACAAAACCATCTCAATACGCCTGGCCACATTGGCCGCCTCCTGGAATGAAATATCAGTACCTGACTCTCTGGCCATCTGGAGTCTAATAGGCTGAGCCAGCCCCTCGATAAACCTCCTCACCCTCTCTCGATCTGTGGGGAGTATCATGATAGCATGTCGGGCCAAAGTGATAAACCTGGTCTCATACTGTGTAACAGTCATAGGTCCCTGCTGAAGACGCTCAAACTGCCTCCGAAGATCCTCTCTCTGAGTAACTGGAAGAAACTTCCCCAAGAACAACTCGGAGAACTGAGCCCAAGTCAAAGGCGAAGAACCAGCTGGTCTGGTCAAGCAATAGTCCCTTAACCAAGTCTTGGCGGTACCAGAAAGACGGAATGTGGAAAAATCAACTCCATTGGACTCTACGATGCCCATGTTTCGAAGAACCTCATAGCAACTGTCCAAGTAATCCTGGGGATCCTCTGATGGTGCACCAGTAAATGTAGTAAAGAATAACTTGGTGAACCGATCCAATCTCCACAAAGCATCGGCAGACATATCTTCCCCCTCAACGGCCTGTGCCACAATAACTTGCTGAGCTGCTCCAGCTGTCTGAGGTGCTGGAGTCTAGAACTGAGTGGCTAACTGCTCTGGTGTGAGAGTAGTAGGAGTCTCGGCCCCTTCCCCAGCCTGAGAGATGGCTGGTGCAGTAGGAAGTAGACCGGCCTGATCCACGCTCTCCATGAGGCCCACTACCTTTGGGTCCTCTACTAGGGCTGCTGCTCAGCGCTGAGCTCTGTCCCTGCCTCGGCCTGTAGCACGGCCTCAGCCTCGTCCTCGACCTCTTGTAGGAGCTGCAACAGGAGGATCGGGCTGCTGATCGGTAGATGAGGAAGCATGCATTCTCTCCATCTGCGAGAGAATATAATAGAAACTCAATTAGCATTTAGAATTCAAATCGCACGATAGAGAAGAAGAAATGTGAAGTTATTCCTAACTTTGCAGCATCTGGGGGATAAATACAGACGTCTCCGTACCGATCCCTCAGACTCTACCAAGTTTGTCCGTGGATTGTGAGACCTAAGCAACCTAGGGCTCTGATACCAACTTGTCACGAACCGAAATCCCACCTTCAGGCCGTGATGGCGACTAATGTTGTACTCGCTAGACAAGCCAACGTTTTGGGTTGAATTTACTATTTTCTTTATTTATGACATCTAAAAGGAAAACAATAAGCATGAACAATTAAATAAGAATGCGGAAGCTACAAGTTTATCAACTTAATGTAATAATTATTACATAATTTCCGTACATAAATCCCCAGAACTTGTGTCACAAATCTCACGGACAATCTAAGATTTCTACAACAAGAGTCTGAAATGAACAAGTACAACTGTCTGCAAATACAAATAAGACAGAAAGGAAAAGATAGATGGTGACGCCAAGGCCCACGAACGTCTGCGGGACTACCTCGGTGCCGCCTGGGTGGACTGAAGGATACTCCCTCTATCAGTGTCCACTAGGTCCGGCTCCGTAATCTGTACAACATAAAGAAGTGCAGGTGTAGCCTCAGTACAACCGACCCCATGTACTGAGTAAGTGCCAATCCTAACCTCGGCGAAGTAGTGACGAGGCTAGACACGACAACAACAAATTACGTGTACAGTTCTACAATATATAACAGGGAAATAACAGGAAATAAACAATTAAGTACGGCAAGACTGGGGACAAATAATGGGGAAAACAAGAGATAACAGTAATGAATCACTGAGCAAGGCAACAATATAGAAGAGTAAAAGTCAACAGAAAGTAACAACACACAAATATGTACACGGCATCACCCTTCGTGCTTTACTCTCATCCTTACCAAAACAAGTACATGGCATCACCCTTCGTGCTTTTACTCTCGTCCTCACAATGCAATAAATAAATAAAAGGGCACGACATGTTCCTTCGTGCTTTTAAATGTAAAATCATGGCACGATATCACCCTTCGTGCTTTTACTGTCTTCCTCACAATGCAATGAAAGAAATGAATACACGGCATAACCCTTCGTTCTTTACACTCTTCCTCGCCCAAACAATAACAAAATAATAGCTTGGCAAGGAAATCAACAGCAGGAAACATGATTCATAATAACCCGGCAAGGGAAATAACAACCGAAATACTATCGTCCCGGCAAGGGACTCAACTATAACCAATCTCATCCAAGTATATAACTTAAACTTATCACATGTCCTTTATCAAGTGTTTTCAACAATTGAATAACTTCCAAAATGAAATCTACTTCATAACACAATGAATATTGAAGAAAAACATGTAATACATCAAACCGACTCACCGGCATGCTTGACAAATAATATATAGGTACTCTTCACCTCACCTATACATTGAACATGGTATAAACAAGTAGCACATACGACTCAACACCTATTCCCTCAAGCTAATGTTAAGCCAATCATTTACCTCGGCTCCAAGAATGCAAATCAAGCCTCTAACACCGCTTTTACTCTCGATTCCGACTTCGAAAAAATCGTATCTAGACACAATTGACTCAATAACATCAATAATTACTCAACAATTCAATTCCAAAGCCTAATTATAGATTTCCTAACATTCTTCCAAAAATTCCCAAAATTCGACCCCGGGCCTGCTTGGTCCAAACATGAGGTTCGGACCAAAACCCGATCACCCATTCCCCCACGAGCCCGAATATACAATTTGTTTTGAAACCGACCCCAAAACGAGGTCAAATTCCCAAAAATTCAAAAAGCCCTAACTCTACCCAAAATCCCAATTTCTATCCTTTAATTTCATGATTTTAGGTCTATAATCTATTACTTGTTGATGAAAATGGAAGAAAATGGAGCTAAGATCACTTACCTATAAAGCTATGGTGGAAGAGGTGCTCCCAAATCGCCTAAGAGGGTTGGGGAAGAAGAAGTTTGAGAAAAATGGGTTAAGTGCCGAAACTATTCTGTTTTTAGACCTTTTAAAATGACTGGGCGAAAATACTCAGTGTGTTCGCGGAAAGGGACCCGCGTTCGCACAGGCCATACCCCCGTGACTCTCCGGGATCGCATTCACACTGGTGCGTTCGAATAATGTGTTTTGTTGCCAAGCTCCAGCCCCCCTCTAGCCCTATTTGTTCGCGCCTATCCTAGTGCGTTCGCGTAGAGCTTTTCCCCCATGCTCCGCGTTCGCGCCTGGTTGGGTGCGTTCACACAATACTACCCAACCCCCTCCCCAGATAACCCTGTGCGTTCGCATGAGGACTCGTGCGTTCGCACAGTACAAAATCTCAAGCACCAGAAACAGCATAAAACATCAGAATTTTCGACACTTTAGCACCGACACCTACCCGAGCCCTCGGGGCTCAAAACCAAATACACACACAACCTCTAAAACATCCTACAGACCTATTCGAGTAATCAAAACACCAAAATATCATCATAAACATGGAATTAAACCTCAAAATCTATAAAAATTCTCAAAACTTCATTAACTTTCAAATTTTCCATTTTTAGTCCGAATCACCTCAAACTGAGTCTATTTCTTACCAAATTTCACAGATAGCACATAATAAACATATTGAACCTGTTACGGGCTCCATAACCATAAAACGGGCCCGTTATCACAGGTTTCACCTAAAATTTCATTTTCAAAAACCTTTATATTTTTTAGAAAACAATTTACTTTAAAAATTCATCTCTCAGACTTGGGACCTCGAAATTCGATTACGGGCATACGCCCAAGTCCCATATTTTCCTACGGACCCTCTGGGAGCGTCAAATCACGGGTCCGGATACGTTTACCAAAGTCAACTTTATTCAAATAATTATTACAAAATCATCATTTTATTAATTTTCCACGTAAAGGCTTCCCGGCTACGTGCTCGGGCTGCGCGCGCATATTGAGGTGATATAAAAGGAGGCTTTCACGGCCCAGAGACTCAGATTTAGCTAAAATTACACGGGATGACCTTTTCGGTCATCACAGTATATGGTTATCTTTCCAACTTCTTAACACTTTTGATGGATTAACCTATAAATTCCTAGGAGAAACCGGTTAAGTCAAGCCCAAAAAATTATCATAAATGGTATATCTATTCAACCATGGCCGGGGTGAGGTTAAAGAAAAAAGTGTTAAGAAAAGATTCATTTCTTTAAAGGTTAGGAAGAAGATGTAACGACCCGGTCGGTCGTTTTAAGAATTAGCGCCCCGATCCCCTAATAACTGCTTCTCCCATGTATTTTTATTTTATTGGAACTTGCCGGAGCGTTGAGTGGTAAAATCTGGAGTGATTTTGGACACTTAGCCCATAAATATGGAACTTAGCTTTAGAAATTGGGCCGTAGATAGAACTGTGTGAAGATGGATCCGAAATGGAATTCTGATGACTCCATTATCTCCGTTGGGTGATTTTGGGGTTAGAAGTGTGTTCGGAATGTGGTTTCGAGGTCGGTTGTAGATTTAGGCTTGAATTGGCGAAAGTTAGAATTTCGGCGATTTCGGCCGATAGATGAAATTTTGATATCGGACTCAGAATGGAATTCCGAAAGTGACAGCAGGTCCGTAATGTCATTTATGACATGTGTGCAAATCTTGAGGTCAATCGGATAAGTTTAGACGTGTTTCGGCATCGAATGTGAATTTTAGAAATTTCATAAGTTCTTAGGCTTGAATCTATGCATATTTGATGATTTTGATGTTATGAGACGTGTTTTTAAGGATCGACCAAGTTTGAATGAGGTATTAGGGTCAGTTGGTTGTTTTGGTTGAGGTCCTGGGGGCCTCGAGTGTGTTTCGGGTGTTCAAACGGGCATTTTTGGCCTAAAACTCCTTGCTGGTTTTGCTGGTTTTTCACCAGCAACTTTTTGTTCATTGCAATTGCAGGTCTCCCTCCGCGATCGCATAAGGTAAATGAGGGGAGGCCTGGAATTGTTCTCTGCGATCGTAATATGGTGTCCGCGATGGCAGTTTGTTGGTAGATTTGTTTTTGCGATCGCATGCCCTATATCGCAGTCGCATAGTGTATAAGTGGTTTGGGGAAGTTCCAACATTATGTTCAGTGCGGTCGCAAGGCCCCACCCGCGATCGCGTAGCTCTGGAGCGTGAAGGTACGCGATCGCAGACCCATAGACGCGTTCGCACAAGGTAAAAATTGGCGCGTGGGAGATTACACTCCGCGATCGCGACTCATTGTGCGCGATCGCATAGAAGAAATAACTGGGCAGTCTTTCTAAAAACCCAAATCCGAGGGTTTATGTTATTTTCATCATTTTTTATTTTGAGAGTTCGGGAGAGGCGATGTTTGAGAAATTTTGCACCTGGGTGATTTGGGTAAGTGATTTCTAACCTTTTTAGATCAAATTCCATGATTTCAATCTTAAATTCAACCTTTAATTTCAAAATTTGTGGGTAGAAAATGGGAAAATGGGAAGAACTTCATAGACCAAATTCTTGAGTTTTGATCGGGTGTTTGACCTCCGATTTGAGATATTCTCATATGGGTAGACTCGTGAGTGAATCGAGGTTCGGAAAATGTAATTTTTACCTGATTTCGAGACGTGGGCCCAGGGCAATTTTTGGGCGAATTTCCTAATTTCGTGTATTAGCTTCAAATTAATTAGCTATCTTGATTCCTTAGAGTGTTATTTACATTATGTAATTGAATTTATTAGATTTGGGCTACCCGGAGTCGGATACTCGTGGCATGAGCGTGGTATTAGGTTGAGTAGCGCAGTCGAGGTAAGTGGCTTGCCTAACTCTGTGTTGGGGACTTTCCCTTAGGCATTTTAAACTAATTTTTGCTATGTGGATACCGTGTACGTGAGGTGACGATTGCGTACACGGGTCATTGTTGCTAGAATTCACTTTTCCCTTCCATAGCATATCTCATTTCATTCCTACATTACTGTTTCCCTGTTTTAACTGAGTTGTTAACTTAAGAATAAGCATGTCTACTTGCCTTACTTGATTTCCTCTTATTTCTATTAATTGAACCATGCTTAGGTAGTTTTACCTTATTCTGTCTATTATTCTTCCTGAACTGTTTAATTATGTTATGTCTGACACACATTCTGCATTGCATATTTAAATTAGGACTACGGACTGAGATCCGGGAGCTTTCCCCCTGTACTGCATAGCATATTTAAATTGAGACTACAGACTGAGATTCGAGAGCTTTCCCCCTGTACTGCATTGCATATTTAAATTGGGACTACAGACCGAGATCCGGGAGCTTTCCCCCTGTACTGCATTGCATATTTAAATTGGGACTACAGACCGAGATCCGGGAGCTTTCCCCTTGTACTGCATTTCATAATTACTGTTGAGCTATATGCTGTGCTGAGCCGAGAGTTTTCTTTAATCATTCCTTCCAGTTTTTACTTTAATTTCTTCTTATTATTGCTACTTATTTTTCATTGTTCAAACTTATACTGTTTTATTTTCAAACTCAGCAGAGCCTCAACCTGACCTCGTCACTACTTGACTGGGGTTAGGCTTGGCACTTACTGAGTACCGAATGTGGAGTAATCACGCCTTTTCCTGCGCATGTTTTCCCCATGTGCAGATCCAGGTACCAGTATGCAGAGTTTTGGCTAGGAGTACTACAACACTTGCTCAGGAGACCGCGAGGTAATTCTGCCGTGTCCGCAGAATCTCTCGTGTCCCCTGTTACATCTCACGTTTCTCGTACGTTAAAGTTTCGTCTTCAGTTAATTGACATAGACTCGGGGATGATATTATCTCGAGGTTAGAACAAATATGCTAGTTATAACAAGCGATAAGTAAGTGTCAAGAAGGATAAAGAGTACACGAATTAAAGAAAACGAGTTTCGTTGAAAGTTGCCAATTTGGGATAAAATACGGGTCGAGCGATACTACCCGATATTTTATGGACTAGCTAGTACCATACAAGGTACCATATGGTTGTGATAATATGATGTATAAATTATATTAAAAAGGAGTAGTATTTTTAGGTAATTTGAGCTCATTTTTAATTATGTGGGTAATTAGTTAATTACCGGGTAACGGGACATTACCTAACTAATTATTAAAATATAAGATAAGGTTAATCCCCCCGAACGTGGCACAAAACCACAAACTAAGAGAATGACTCTTAGTCATTCTAGGACTAGGTGGCTATCTAGGATTAATTAGCATTAAACAAATAAGACTTATTACAAGTCTTATTCCATTCATTTGAACAAAAAGAACCAAACGTCCCTAAATCCTAAAGTAGGAACCATTTTTCTTAGTTCAAAAACACTTCAAGAAAAGAAGCTATTCAATTCAAAAGTGACTTGCATAACTTTTGATGGAATTATGACGTTGCTGTTTTGGCTGCTCAAGAAATTGGTGTTCCTAGTGTTAGCTTCAGCACTATAAATGCTTGCAGTGTAAGTGCAATAAACACTTACCTCTCCTTGTTGAAAGAGGAATTTTGCCTCTGAAAGTAATGTGATTGCTTCAAGCCCTTCATACAGTTTATCTATCAGTAGAGGCTTGTAGACATATCCTGTCGGTTAGTGCAGTATGTTGGGCTTGTAGGCCCTATACATATATTTTGGTGGCTTGTCGGTAGTAGTAATTATCACGGCCTTGCCGGCCCAGCTTTATGTTGACATTAGTCAGCGTTAGTCTCCATTTAGTTTTGTATTTTGCATCGTACATTATCCAAGGATAGGCAGGCACTAGGTGCCAGTCTCTTCCCCAGGCTCGGGGCGTGACAAAAGTAGTATCAGAGCAGTTCCGTCCTAGGGAGTCTACAAGACGTGTCTAGTAGGGTCTTGTTTATAGATGTGTGGTGCACCACATTAAATAAGCAGGGTACTACAGGTCATTTAGGAGTTGGTTACCCTTCTTTCAAATCTAAATCGGGTTGTAGCACTGATTTATAGGAAGTTTGAGTTAAACTTACGTGTTGGCGTTTGCATGCACAGATGATGGTAACTAGGAAGACTACGGCTAGCCAGAGGAGAGAAACAACAGTAGGTGAGGGGACTAGCAGGGTACCCCCAGCAGATAGGGCTCAATCGGAGTCGCAGGGAGAGACCCTTACCTGGCAATTACCGGCTCCTCCACCACCTGAGGAGATTCCTAGGGAGACCGCACATAGAGTTCCCCCTCCGCTTCCATCAGATCAGGACTTGAGAAGTGCCGTGCATTTATTGGCACACTTGGTAGCCACCCAGCAACAGACTAGGGTATCCGCTTGTGCAGGATATCCTGAGGGATCGAGGAGTTCAAGGGTCCGAGAGTTTATTGCTTTGAATCCCCCAGAGTTCACGGGGACAGATCAGAGGGAGGACCCACAAGATTTCATAGATCAACTTCATAAGGATCTTTCGGGTTATGCATGCCACGGAGAAAGAGGCAGTTGAGTTAGTAGCTTTTCGACTCCGAGATATAGCCATCCTTTGGTACGAGGGATGGGAAAGGTCCAGGGGACGTGATGCACCTCCTGCTATTTGGGAGAATTTTTCAGATGCCTTCCTTGACCAGTACTTACCGCGAGAGACCCGACAAGCCCGATTAGATCAGTTTCTAGCCCTCAAGCAGGGCAATATGAGCGTTCGAGAATATAGTCTCCATTTTGATTCATTGGCCAGATATGCACCATCCATAGTTGCTACTATGAGGGATAGAATCTACAGGTTAATAGTAGGGTTGGCCCTAGAGTTGACCGAGGTGTGTGCCACTGCTGCATTGCAGGATAGTATGGATATCTCCCGGATTCACGCATTTGCCCAGAATATAGAAAGGGGTAGGCGTTGGCAGCAGGGTGCGGAGAGGACCGAGTCAGGGCAGCGTAAGAGAATGAGATTTGCTAGGTCACATGGGCATTCTTAGGGTAGTTACAGGCCCCGGTAATTCAAACGGCCACCTAGACCTCCACCACCTCAGCTACAGGGTTATAGGTATGACAACTATACTCAGTCCGAACCAAGTTAAAAAACTCAGGCGTCAGGTTTGCAGCGACAACGAGGTTCGGGGCAGACATGGCCATTCCCGCCGCGGTGTGCTATCTTCGGTAGAGGACACTTGGGCCAATGTCGATCCGGTTCCGATGCTTGCTATATATGTGGATTTCCAGGGCATATGATGTGAGATTTCCCAAACAGAGATTCTGGGGGTATGACGCAACCAGCGAATTCAGCAACAGGATCAGCTATGTCCGTGCATCCTTCAGGGCGCGAGTCTCAGTCTTCAACTGGTAGAGGTCGAAGCAGAGGTAGAAGGTCCAGTTCAGGTGGTAACCAAAATCATATATATACGCTAGCAGGTCGACAGGACCAAGAGTCCTCACCAGACGTTGTGACAGGTATGTTGACCATTTATTATCACGATGTTTATGTCTTGATAGACCCAGGATCTACTTTATCATGTATTACCCCATTTGTCGCAAGGAAATTTTGTATAGTGCCTGAAATACTAAGTGAACCTTTTGTGGTATCTACATCGGTCGGAGAATCGATTATTGCTAGACACGTTTACCGAGGATGTATGGTATCAGTTTGTGGTCATCAGACCTCAGCCTACCTAGTTGAGCTAGAGATGTTGGATTTTGATGTGATTATGGGCATGGACTGGTTGGCAGCTTGTTATGCCATAGTTGATTGTCGAGCAAAGACAGCCAGATTTCATTTTCCGGGTAAGCCAGTCCTTGAATGGGTAGGTAATGCAGTGACACCCAGAGGTAGGTTTATTTCCTATCTGAAGGCGAGGAAAATGATCGCAAAAGGGTGAATTTATCATATTGTGCGAGTTAAAGATGTGAACGCTGAGATACCTACACTTCAGTCTATTCCAGTAGTCAAAGAGTACGTGGATGTATTTCCAGATGAACTTCCAGGTATTCCTCCAGAGCGAGAGATTGATTTTGGCATCGATTTGCTTCCGGGAACGCAACCAATCTTCATCCCTCCATATAGAATGGCACCTGCCGAATTGAAGGAGTTGAAGGAGTAGTTAAAAGATTTACTGGAGAAAGGTTTCATCAGACCTAGTACCTCACCTTGGGGTGCACCAGTATTATTTGTACGGAAGAAAGATGACTCGCTGATGATGTGTATCGATTATAGGCAACTGAACAAGGTAACTATTAAGAATAAGTATCCACTTCCAAGGATAGACGACTTGTTTGATTAGTTGCAGGGAGCTAGATGCTTTTCAAAGAGAGATTTGAGGTCGGGGTACCACCAGGTCAGAGTTCGGGAGAAAGATATTCCCAAGACAGCCTTCAGGACCCGATATGGCCACTTTGAGTTCCTTGTCATGTACTTTGGGTTGACGAATGCGCCTGCGGTATTTATGGACTTGATGAATAGCTTATTTCGGCCATATTTGGATTTGTTTGTGATAGTCTTTATTGACGATATTCTGGTTTATTCACGTTCAGAGGATGAGCATATGGTTCATCTGCGAGCAGTACTCTAAACCCTCCGTGATAATAAATTGTATGCTAAGTTTTCTAAGTGTGAGTTCTGGTTGAAGTCCGTAGCATTCTTGGGGCACATTGTATCCGACGGGGGTATAAAGGTAGACACTCAGAAGATTGAGGCTGTGAAATCCTGGCCTAGACCTACCACTCCGACAGAGATTCGTAGCTTACAAGGCTTAGCAGGATACTACCGGAGGTTCGTAGAGGGTTTTTCTTCTCTTTCAGCACCATTAACGAAGCTGACGCAGAAAGCGACTAAGTTTCAGTGGACAGAGGCCTGTGAGCATATTTTCCAAGAGCTTAAGAACAGGTTGACCTCAGCGCCAGTTCTAGCACTTCCAGAAGGTCCATATGGTTATTCCATGTATTGTGATGCCTCAGGTGTCGGGTTAGGATGTGTCCTGATGCAACACGGGAAAGTAATTGCATATGCTTCAAGGCAGTTAAGGAAGCATGAGCGGAATCATCCTACACACGACCTCGAATTAGCTGCGGTTGTCCATGCACTTAAGATATGGCGACATTATTTATATGGTGTTCATGTGGATATATTCACAGATCGTAAAAGCTTGCAATATATCTTCAAGCAAAAAAAGTTGAATTTGCGACAGAGGCGATGGCTTAAGTTATTGAAAGATTACGATGTTAACATTCTCTACCATCCAGGGAAAGCTAATGTTGTAGCAGATGCCTTAAGTCGCAGATCCATGGGTAGCTAGCACATGTGGATTCCGAAAAAAGATAATTAACTAGAGAGATTCATCAATTGGCTTGTTTGGGAATTCTGTTAGTAGACTCTGACAACGGAGGAGTTGTACTCCAAAATACTGCAAAATCATCTATGATAGCTGAAGTAAAGGAGAGGCAGTACGAGGACCCACAGTTGGTCGAGTTGAGAGAGCGGGTTCCATAGCAGAAGAAGCAGTTGTTAGAACTCAAAGGAGATGGAGTTCTTAGATACAGAGGTCGTTTGTGTGTTCCGGATGTAGCAGAGCTGCGAGACATGATTATGTTAGAGGCACATTATTCGTGGTACTCCATTCACCCTGGGTCGACGAAGATGTATCATGACATTAGGGATGTGTATTGGTGGAACAATATGAAGAAGAACATTGATGAGTATGTCGCTCAATGTCCTAGTTGCCAGCAGGTGAAGATAGAGCACCAGAAGCCCGGAGGGCTAATGCAGACTATAGAGATCCCGACATGGAAATGGGAGGCGATAAACATGGACTTTATCAGCGGTTTACCTCGTTCTCATCATAACATCGATTCCATATGGGTGATAGTCGATAGGCTCACGAAATCTACTCACTTCCTACCGGTCAGATCTACATATACAACAGAAGATTATGCAAAATTATATATTAAGGAGATAGTGCGACTACACAGAGTACCAGTATCTATTATATCTGACCGTGGGGCCCAGTTTACAACATATTTTTGGAGGTCATTTCAGAAAGGTTTAGGGAATCAGGTGAATCTCAGCACAACTTTTCATCCACAAACTGATGGACAAGCCGAGCGCACGATTCAGACGCTCGAGGATATGTTGCGAGCATGTGTGCAGGATTTTAAGAGAATTTGGGATGAACATCTACCTCTTATCGAGTTTGCATATAATAACAGTTACCACTCCAGTATCCATATGGCTCCGTACGAAGCTTTTTATGGACGTAAGTGCAGATCTCCTATAGGGTGGTTTGATGTTGGAGAATCTGGATTACATGGGCCGGACCTGGTTCAGCAGGCCATAGAAAAAGTAAAGCTCATATGGGAGCGACTATTGATAGCTCAGAGTCATCAGAAGTCATATTCTGACGTGCGGCGACGAGATTTAGAGTTCAGGGTTAATGACTGGGTATTCTTAAAGGTGTCACCTATGAAAGGTGTGATGAGGTCTGGAAAGAAAGTCAAGCTTAGCCCACGGTATATTGGGCCTTATAGGATCATTCGGAGAGTGGGCCCATTAGTTTATGAGTTAGAGTTTCCCTTGGAATTGGAGTCTGTTCATCCTGTTTTTCATGTATCTATGTTACGAATATGCATTGGCGATCCTACCCGAGTGGTTCCCACTGATGATGTACAGATTACAAAGGACTTGTCATACGAGGAAATTTTGGTTGCCATCCTACACCAACAAATCCGCAAGTTATGAAATAAGGAGATAGCATTTGTAAAAGAGTTATGGAGAAGTAAGAAGGTGGAGGAGATGACGTGGGAAGCAAAGGAAGAAATGAAGTCTAAATACCCCCACCTATTTCAAACTGGTGATATGGCTCGAGATTATGGGATATCTCAGCACAACTCTATTCGGGCCAGTAAATAATCAGGTAAACTCTCATTGACTCTCGGAATTTATAATGAACAATTATGTGAAGCCAAGTGTTGCTATTTATAGACAGTGGCCATGTGTGGCATGTATAATATGTTTTATGGCTATGCACACATTGGTTTTAGTCTAGTGTATGGAAGAGACGCTAGCAATGTATCTAGGAGTAGACATTCGAGGACGAATGCCTCTAAGGGGGGAAGTATGTTACATCTCGCGTTTCTCGTACGTTAAAGTTTCGTCTTCAGTTAATTGACATAGACTCGGGGATGAGATTATCTTGAGGTTAGAAAAAATATGCTAGTTATAACAAGCGATAAGTAAGTGTCAAGAAGGATAAAGGGTACACGAATTAAAGAAAATGAGTTTCGTTGAAAGTGGCCAATTTGGGATAAAATACGGGTCGAGCGATACTACCCGATATTTTATGGACTAGCTAGTACCATACAAGGTACCATATGATTGTGATAATATGATGTATAAAGTATATTAAAAAGTAGTAGTACTTTTAGGTAATTTGAGATAATTCTTAATTATGTGGGTAATTAGTTAATTACCGGGTAACGGGACACTATCTAGCTAATTATTAAAATATAAGATAAGGTTAATCCCCCAAACGTGGCACAAAACCACAAACTAAGAGAATGACTCTTAGTTATTCTAGGACTAGGTGGCTATCTAGGATTAATTAGCATTAAACAAATAAGACTTATTACAAGTCTTATTCCATTCATTTGAACAAACAGAACCAAACGTCCCTAAATCCTAAAGAAGGAACCATTTTTCTTAGTTCAAAAACACTTCAAGAACAGAAGCTATTCAATTCAAAAGTGACTTGCATAACATTTGATGGAATTATGACATTGTTGTTTTGGCTGCTCAAGAAATTGGTGTTCCTAGTGTTAGCTTCATAACTGTAAATGCTTGCAGTGTAAGTCCAATAAACACTTACCTCTCCTCATTGAAAAAGGAATTTTGCCTCTGAAAGTAACGTGATTGCTTCAAGCTCTTCGTACAAATTGTTCCGTCTTTTGTCGCAATTAACGTGTGTTAGATGATTGTCAAGTGAATCGGTTCAGGTATGTTAAGGCTAATCCATTCTTTCATTTTGGCATGATCACGTAATTACATGTGTTTGATAACGAGATATAAAGAGAAATCCATATTCTTGAATTTATGTAGATATTTCTAGTCTCGTAAGTTACAATATTCTCCTTATCGAGACTTCATATTCAATTGAGTATTGTCTTCTTCCAGTTAAGAGAGCAGAGAGCCTATTTATACATTATTACAGTTTTTTCATTACCATCGAGCTATAATCGATGGGCAGGCCCCTATTGGGCAATCTCTGATCAGATGGTAAGTTATATACCAAACTTACTGTGGCCGAGCGCCTATGAGCGAGCCCAGTTGGTCGAGATACAGAGCCTAGTATGGCCGAGCACCTATGAGCGAGCCTACTACGGCAGAGCAGTTATAAAGTTATATATATATATATTTACCAAGCCTTATAGGGCCGGACAACTATTTTACTTACTATATTGAGAGAGTTGAGTCAATATCAGCAGGTAAGCATATCTTCAGATTATCTTTGACTTCCAGCTACTTGCAGTTATTATATTACCAGTTCAGTTTCAGCTTTCAGTATACTGCCTAACATACTCGGTACATTATTCGTACTGACGTTCCTTTTGCCTGGGGACGCTGCATTCATGACTGTAGGTTCAGATAGACAGACGGGTAGACCTCCTCAGTAGGTGTTGCCCGAGTTCAGCCTTATCGGTAAGCTCCCCTTCTTTCAGAGTTGCCGGGTCTAGCAGTATGGTGTATATCTTGTGTATATATGTAGATAGGTTATGGGTAGGTCGGGGCCCTGTTCTGATCATAGTTTATCTATCAGTAGAGTCTTGTAGATATATCCTGTCGGTTAGTGCAGTATGTTGGTCTTGTAGGCCCTGTACATATATTTTGTTGGCTTGTCAGTAGTAGTAATTATGCCGGCCTTGCCGGCCCAACTTTATGTTGACATTAGTCAGCGTTAGTCTCCATTTAGTTTTGTATTTTGCATCGCACATTATCCAAGGATAGGCAGGCACTAGGTGCCAGTCTCTTCCCCAGGCTCGGGGCGTGACATCCCCGTCTACTCTACTATAGGCATAGGAGATAGACATATACACATTTTCTTTATTCCGTTGTATAGAGCTTGTGACTTGGTAATATTCCGGGTTTTGGGAGAGTGAAAGCTGTAAATGCCGAGCGGCTAATGTTTTATAGTTATAGCTACATCTTCACTGTTTTTTTGTTATTATTTGTCTTATTTTTCCGCAATTTAGGCTTACTTAGTCATATGGACTAGGTGCCGTCACAAGTCCGTTCGGAGGGTTAATTCGGGTCGTGACAAGTTGGTATCAGAGCGTCTAGGTTCGTAGGAGTCACAAATTACAAGTCGGTTTATTAGAGTCTCGCGGCGGTGCGGAGATGTCTGTATCTATCCTCGAGAGGCTATGTAATTGTTAAGAACAATCATATTCTTTGGAATTCAGTATCGTGCTTGTTATTGTCATCAAAATTCTTAAACTCTATTCTATTCTTGTTTACAGATGGTTCGTACTCATACCGAACGTACTGATGACCAGGCACACGAGCCCCCAGCCAGAGCCGTCAGAGGCAGGGGCCGGGGTAGAGTACGAGCACGCGGTGCAGCACGAGCAGCAGCGAGAGTAGAGGCAGAGGATCCCCCAGCAACCATAGTTGGAGGGGCACATGAGGGTCCTACTATTACTCTAGCCCTCCAGGAGACATTGGCTAAGTTTTTGAGTGCCTTCATTACTCTGTCTCAGGCGGGACTACTTCCGATAGCCCCAGCTACATCCCAGGCCGGGGGAGGGACAAAGACTCCCGCAGCCCGTACTCCTGAGCAGAGGGTTCATATTGGGCAGGTTCCAGAGTATATTTCTATGCCCCAAGCAGCTCCAGCTCAGCATGAGACTAGGATAGATGTTCCTGAGGCAAAGCAGCTCCGACTTGAGAGGTACAAGAAGTACCACCCACCAGAGTTGAGCGGACTAGCTTCGGATGACGCCCTGGGTTTTCTTGAGGGGTGTCATCGCATTATCTGCACTATGGGTATTGTGGGGACGAGTGGGGTTTCTTTCACTCCTTTCCAGTTGAGGGGAGCAGCTTATCAGTGGTGGCATGCTTTTGAGATGATCAGTCCGGACGAGGCAACTTCACTTACTTGGGATCAGTTCTCGGAGATGTTCCTACTTGAGTTTGTCCCTCAGAGCCTCAGGGATGCTTGGCGTGTGGAGTTTGAGCAACTACGTCAGGGTACCATGACCATGTCAGAGTATGCAGTCTGTTGCAGCGACTTGGCTCGCCATGCACCAGCTTTGGTTTCCACCGTCAGAGGAGGGTTCGACACTTTATTAAGGGACTCCACCCCAGTATTCAGACCAGCATGTCCATAGAGCTGGAGACAGATATTACTTCCCAGCAGGCCGTGAGTATTGCTCGGAGGATTGAGACTATGTTAGCCCGGGACAGGGAGGAGAGAGAGGCCAAGAGGTCTCGAGAGACTGGTCACTTCTCAAGAGTTCGTGCACAAGCACGCTATGGTAGGGGTTTTGTGAATCGCCCCATTCATTCGGCCCTTCCAGCTCCTCCTAGACCTCAGGAGCCTTATTATGCACCACCAGTATCTCAGATGCCTCCTGCTCGAGGTGCTATCACTGGCCAGTCCAGCAAGCCAGTTCAGAGTCAGCATCAGCCGCCACGTCCTCCGAGGGGTTGTTTTGAGTGTGGTGACCCTCGTCATGTGATCAGAGATTGCCCCAGAGCTTGGAGGGATGCAACACCTCAAACTTATCAGGTTTCACGCCTTCCACCAGGCCCTCCAGCTATTCTTCCAGCCCCAGCTGCTACCCCACCATCTCAGGCAGCTCGAGGTGAAGGGCAGGGAGGTAAGGGTCGCCCTAGAGGGGGAGTCCAGGCCGAATATTACACTCTTCCAGCCCGTTTAGAGGCCATTGCTTTGGATTCAGTCATTACAGGTATTGTTCCCGTTTGTCATAGGGATTCATCGGTATTATTTGACCCAGGCCCTACATATTCATATGTGTCTTCTTATTTGGCTTCACATCTGGGGATATCTCGGGGTTCTTTGAGCTCCCCCATTTATGTTTCTACTCTTGTGGGAGATTCTCTTGTTGTGGACCGCGTATATCGGTCGTGTTTGATAGTTATCAGTGGTTTTGAGACCAGGGCTGATTTATTATTACTCAGTATGGTAGATTTTGATGTTATATTGGGTATGGACTAGAATGAAGAGGTTCCTTAGAGTATACTCCCCGTCGAGTCATTTCTTTTCTTAAGGCTCATCGGATGGTCGAGAAGGGGTGTGATGCGTATTTGGCTTATGTGAGAGATGTTAGTGCTGAGACCCCTACAGTTGAGTCAGTTCCAGTTGTCAGGGACTATCCTAATGTATTTCCAGCTGACCTTTCGGGTATGCCGCCCGATAGAGACATTGATTTTGGCATTGACTTGTTGCCGGGCACTCAGCCTATTTCCATTCCTCCCTATCGTATGACTCCTCCTGAGTTAAAGAAGTTGAAGGAGCAGTTGCAGGAGTTGCTTGTCAAAGGTTTCATTAGGCCTAGTGTATCACCTTGGGGTGCTCCGGTGTTATTTGTGAAGAAAAAGGATGGTTCGATGCATATATGCATTTACTACCGGCAGCTGAATAAGGTGACAGTGAAGAACAGGTATGCATTGCCCTGCATTGATGATTTATTTGACCAACTACAGGTGCTAGGGTGTTCTCCAAGACTGATCTGCGTTAGGGCTATCATCAATTGAAGATTCGAGAGCCGGATATCCCGAAGACTGCCTTTAGGACCATATATGGCCACTATGTGTTCCTTGTTATGTCATTTGGGCTGACCAATGCCCCAGCAACCTTCATGCACCTGATGCATAACGTATTTTTGCCGTTAAATTAGCAAACTGTTAACTTCAGAATGTTAAGTCTGTTTGCATTTGGTATTTTGTTCTGATTGCCTTTTCTATTTTTGACACAGATTGAGATCAACCTTTGTTGTAGTTGTTATTGTGAAGCACTATTGCTGCATGTGTTTTAATTGGGAGCAGAAGAGGAAAGAAAAATGTGTGCAGTATGCTGTTTATATACATTTATTATCTTTTATCTTACTCTTGAGTTATTTTGTCACTAGTTATATTTGACTTCTCGTGTTTTGTGTAAGGTCTACCATATCACAGAGGTGAATGGTTGGGGTCTTGTGCTGATAGTACAATTTGCTTATGTAGGTTTTATGTGTGTTAAGAATGATATGTGGGACAAATTTTATTTACAAAGCATAAAATCGGTTAAATGGTCCTGTTCTAGAGCTATTTTGTTCCATAGTTATTAGGTAGAGCATAACATAACAGGCGAAATGTTCACCATGTTATGCATCTTGAATGTGAAATAAGACTGAATATTAAACCGAAACCGTACCGAACCATATCGAACCAAAATAATAAATACCGAACCGTACCGAAATATTTTGGTACGGTATTTGGTATACACAATTGATAAACCGAATACCGAAATACCATACAGAAATTATTAAATACCGACCGAAATACCGAATACCCACCTCTAATCACAATGCCGAATAGACATTTCAAAACAGAAGCTACCTAAAGTAATTAAGATAATAATTTGGGTACCTCTATATTTTAAAGACCTTCGTAAACTTAGTATTGTCAAATTTTATCAATAGAGGCAAATACAGACATAGATGTATCATGTAGAAGCTGACCTCAAATAGCTTAATGGCAAAACAGAACCATGTATAGGTTAAAATATGACGTGGAACTCAAGACGAGGATGACCGAAGACCGAACACAGTTATTCCACTTGTCACCAGAAGGGATAACGTTCATAAAGGTATATTAAATGTTCTGCACCCGATAGCATTTAATAAACAATATTCTGCTGCATTAAGAGCGATGACCTGTTACATAGACTTTGACATTTATGTTCACTGTTACATCTTTATCAATGACCCTCATAATTGACATTAAAGGAGGGCACGATCCAAGTACATCCTTCCTTAGACACATCTGTAAATAGTGAGCCCAGTTATCATTGTAAGAAACATGAATTTTCTGGCTAACTTACACTACATTATATACAAAGCTTAATACAATCTTACTTCTCGCTTTTTGATCTCATTGTTGTTGTGCCCAGAAACCTTGTTCCTAGAACTATCATCTCTATTGTTTCATTTACATTTTAAGGCTAAGTATTGTATAATTCTTCAATTATTTTATTATTTCAGGATCAAATTAGTTCACTTGTTTAGAAATCTCATATAAATTCTACTGTATTATTTTACGGGTAAGCAGTTTGGCGCCCACTGTGTGGCCTAAACAATCGTGCAATTAAATTGATCCTTTCTTTTTTTACTAACGTGCTTCGATTATTTTTTCTTAGAAAAAATCACATAAAATGGTAGATTACACTATTAACAACACACACAACCCTGAAATTCGAGGGGATCAGCCTCATTTCGAGGATTCAATCAGTGACACCCACAACAAGGGGAATGACATCACGCTGGTGCATGACAGGAGTTCGACTCTTGATGATGATGAGGAGGAGCATGTCGCTGATGTGGTAAGGGTCATGCAAGAGAAACATGCGATCATACTAGGCCATCTCATGCGGCGGGATAAGGTTATGACGTTGTTGAAGCAGACGCTGTCGGGGGCTTCGAATAATGCAAATAGACAAGAACCAATTCCTCCTGGTGTTCCCGCGAACCAAACAACACATAGAGTCGACAACAACACTCCCAAGGGTGAAGTTGGCTCCGACAGGGCTGGGGGGAGCGGATCTCGTCTCAATAACGAGAACGACCCGTTCAATAATGAACTTTTATGGTTTATGAGGGAAGTAAACACTCGTATGGACAAAATCCCGGGCGCACCACCTGTAATGAAATGCCCATACTCAAAGAGTATACTCCATTTCCATACAATTCGAGTGCGGCACCAAAACTAATCTTGAAGCGGTTTAAAATGCCTGAAGTGCCAAAGTAGGACGGGATATTGGACCCTCAGGAGCATATTACCACCTACACAATGGCGGTAAAAGGAAATGATTTAGCTCCTCACGAAATTGAATCTGTGTTGCTAAAGAAATGTGGAGAAACTCTCTCGGGGGGGGGGGGGGGGGGGGGGGGGAGCTCTAACGTGGTACTCATTATTACCCGAGCATTCCATAGATTCCTTTGAGATGCTCCTTGACTCTTTTGTCAAGGCTCATGCCGGGGCTAGAAAAGTACAAGCCCGAAAGACCGATATATTCAGGATCGCACATGAATAATCTGAATTATTATAAAACTTAGTTATCCGATTCTAGAAAGAAAGATTGTTGCTCCCGGCTGTCCCGGATGAATGGGCGGCTGAAGCGTTCACCAAAGGATTGAATTTGAGAAGCTCAGTTGCTTCCCGAAAGCTGAAGGAAAGCCTGCTTGAGTTTCAAGCAACAACTTGGGCATATGTCCACAACCAGTACGAATCAAAGATAAGGATCGAATACGACCAGGTTTGTTCTACATCGTCAGCCAAAGGAGGGGAGACGAATAGAAAAAAATCAAAGGATTACTACAATGTGGACAAACAGACTTTGAGGGGCCAGTTTTTGCCTTATGAGCGGACCGAAGGCCGTGGAAGAAACATTCGAGCAGCAAATAAGTTCACCATTTACAGATGGCCCTATCGTGTTCGAAACAATAGATCACTTCAGGATAAAGAAATACCGGGGTATCTGGATCCTTCTTACCCCAAGTTATCGGAATATAACTTCAACGTCAGTATAATGGAGTTGGTGTCAGCCATGAGAAACATCAAAGAGGCATGATTCCTGAGACTTATGAGATCCTATTCTAGCTAGAAGGATCCCATCTTATGGGTTGAATACCATGGGAATAACGGCCACCGAACAGGGGACTGACGACACCTCTGGGAAGAAGTGGCAACACTATTAAAGAATGGTCACCTCAGAGAATTCTTGAGTGACCAAGCTAAGAGAAATTATGGTTGTAACAGAGACAACGCAAAACCCTCGAAAGCAGGATAAGAACCACCATGCCAAATGATCAATATGGTCTTCGGAGGTATTGAGATTAACGGGGTAACCTTTTCGACAACAAATATGACGAAACATCAATAACTCATAGTAAAACGCTCCGAGAAGACTATATAACCAAAGAATTAGATTCTCTGCCAAAGCTATTTTAAGAAGAACATGGGTTTCTGATAACCAAAGAATATGCTAATAATTATAAGTAAATTCATAAATAGAAAGCAGTAAGATGCGTAAAAAGTAAGTATATTACAATAGTGGTTCGAACGTGTCCTTACAAGTCATATTTTACTCCGGGAATTTCTTAATATAACGTCTACTCTTTTAATTGACTGAGCATTAATGACTAATAATGGCATTAATGTAATTTTACAATAATTAACCGTAACTGTTGCGTGAAGGTTATGTAATGTTTGGCTCATTAATTGGAGATCCCTGAATCTGCCCTTTATTCTGCCTTGATTCATTCTGACTGTGTCTCTTCATATTCTCAATTAGGTCGAGATTCCTGTATCTGATTACCCCTTGGGTATGCTGTTCCGTTTCTCTTTATCTCGTACCTCTTCATAAAGTCTTGTCCAGCTGTCATGTATTCATTGCTCCACATAGATTGTTGAGTCATCATAATTATTACACGTGTTGTCACGACCCTAAATCCTAACATGTCGTGATGGCGCCTATCATGGAACTAGGCTAGCCAACCATCACCTTACTACGCATTTCTTCAATTATAAAAGTTCACAATTTAATAGTAAGCAGCAATCATAGCATATAATAATGTAATTAAGTCTTAGCGTCCCAATAATAGTCTAAACAAAACCTCCCAAGACTGGAGTCAATAGTCATGAGCATCTAACAATAAATAAATCTAACTCTGCTAAAACTATGATATATGTCTCTGAATCAAGTACTAATACTAAATAAGGAAGGGAAGTCGAGAAGCTGTGGACGCTGGACAGCTACCTCGAAATCTCGTAACAGCTGCTAACGAACTGAGACGGCTACTACTCCAGACCGTCACCTGAATCTGTGCACAGAGGCACAAGGAGTCTTTATGAGTACGCCAACTCAGTAGTAATGAAAATAAATCACAGTCTGAGAATTACGAAACACACAGTACAGCTATACAATTTCACAAAATCCAGTAAAACACCAAGTCACCATGTAGTATTCATCAAATAAGTAAGTTCGAAATAAGTTTCCAGAAATCCTTTGAAACAAGTGTAATATCAGTATATCTCAGTAAAAACTAGTTCGAAAACTAAGTAAATCATAGTTCGAAAACTTAGTAAAATAATCATAAATCTGCCCCTCAGGCCAAAATTATTTCTCGTAACAGTTGCCCCTCAGGCATTCTCTCACTCACTCAGTAACAACCCCGAGGTCAATAATCATCACTTAGTATCAATCATCACTCGATAGGTACCTGCGCTCACTGGGGGTGTACAGACTTCGGAGGGGCTCCTACAGCCCAAGCGCAATAACAACATAAGGCCTGAAAGCCTTCTCACAATATAGGCCTGAAAGCCTCCCTCATATAAGGCCTGAAAGTCTCCTCACAATATAGGCCTGAAAGCCTCCCTCATATAAGGCCTGAAAGCCTCCTCACAATATAGGCCTAAAAGCTTCCCTGATATAAGGCCTGAAAGCCTCACTCAGTCAGACACTCTCAAATTGCCCTTAGGCCATAAACATACCGGGTTCTCGACCCAAAACAGTGTTTCATTTTTTAATAAATATTATCAAAACAGTCTGAGTGTCAAAATAATTTATCAGGAAAAGACTGAGTGTAAAATCATAACATATCAGTGAGGAAAAATATAGTAAACACAGCCCCAAGGGGAAAAACAGATCGGCACTAGGCCCCAAACACGGCTTACAGCTTGGAGACAAGGATCTTGGACTGGCGTGACAACCAAGAGGAAGGAACTAGAGCAAACGAGTGAGAGTGAAGGCTGGAGAAATGAAATGAAATCTGTAGGGTGTTATTACAGATATACGGAATTCTCGCTTGGGCTGTGTTTTATAAAACTTGGGCTCAAAATATTGGCCTAGATCAGTGGCTATTTACTGGGCTACTCATTAAAGGATTTGGGCCTGGGAGTTGAAGGAAACGTAATTGGGCCAATCAGAAATGGATGGCCTGGAAATCAAAGGGTATACAAATGCAAGAGTAAAAATTGCTGTTTTGGGCTAAGAGTGCAAGGCATATGCAGCAGCCATATTGGGCTACACAAGATATTGTTTGGACTATTTTTAAGTTTGTTAGCTAGTTTTAGTAGATGTTCATTTTGCTATATCACTATTGGGCCTGACAAGCTCAATTTTGATACTAGATCTTATGTAGT
>ML258241.1:838-24270 GCA_005239495.1 Nicotiana undulata | reverse complement strand
TTAGGGAGTTATGTTGAAAATCACATTTGCTTAAGGCTATTATAAGGCCGGTATAATCTCTGTCAAATTCCTGAATTCATGATAATTATGTGTATGTATACGAGCACCCACGTTGCATGTATGATTCGTGAGCAGGGTAGCCCTATCAATATGTCAACCACGTCGCATGTTCGATTCGTGAGCGGGGTAATAGATGCATCTATGGTTCGAGCCGTTCGACCCTCGGCAGTGCACATTTATTTTTGCGACGCTTCGGCATACTATGTGCTAGATATATATCCGACTAAGAGATTTATTGTTATTGTTCGACTTGTTCCATGTGATAAGAAATTTGACACCTGTACATGCTAATGATAGTTGACTTGTAAGGGTAAATACAATTTACATACTTGATATTTCATGTCTTAGTGATTTCCATGACTGCTACTCCTGTCTAGATTCATGAAGTTATATCATTTGTTATTGACCCTAGTAAGTATCATGTCTACCTCTCGTCACTACTTCTTCGAGTTTAGACGGAATACTCAGTGGGTACATATTTGTTTATATGTACTCTTGCTACGCTTCTGTACTAAAGTGTACAGGTTCTGAGACAGGTGCATCTGGTTATTAGACCGGAGCGCGATCTTGAGAGCATATTTTGTGCCCGACTTCACGGTGAGCTTCTCCCTTTAGCGATTCTCAGCCGCACCTTGGAGTTGTCTTTTGCTATTTCTGTCTATTTCCTTCAGACAGTAGTACAATTATTCTAGTATATTTTGGTATATTCTACTAGTCTGCCTGTAGACTTGTGACACTAGGTCCTGGAACTCGTAGTAGGCCTTATAGTATTTTTGCTAAATTGTATACGTTGGCTCATGGTGTTGGGTTTCATTGATTCGAGTTGCCTAACTTATCCGTTTTCCTTTAACGATTCTTAACTTAAAACTTGGCAAGTATCGGAATATCTTATTAATTAAGGTAACCTCGTTAGTAAACAAGTGTTGGCTTGCCTGACTCTGGTGTTGGGCGCCATCACGACCTGAGTTAGAAGTTTGGGTCGTGACAACATGGTATCAGAGCTCTAGGTTCACGTAGGTCTCACAAGTCACAGGAAAACCTAATAGAGTCTTGCGGATCGATACGGAGACATCTGTATTTATCTTTGGGAGGCTATAAGGTGTTAGGAAACCTCTCTTTATCCATATTCTATCGTGCATTCGATGGTTTACCAAAATCTCATTCTTCTATTCTCTCACATATGGTGAGGACTCATGCAACTGACGTCCCAGACCCAGGAGATGCCGCTACCCTCGCCGTCCGAGGCCGTGGCAGAGGCCGGGGGAGGGCACCGGCCCGAGATAGGAGACGAAGGCGTCCCAGAGTTGTTCCATTAGCACCCCTAGCGGATCCAACAGAGGATCCCATTACTGAAACGTAAGGTGAGGTTCCCCATATAGGTCCAGCTCTGATGGATTTCATGACTGCACCGGGCTTCCAAGAGGTCATGGGCCGTATGATACGGTTCATGGACACTATGACCCAGGCTGGTTTATTTCCAGCAGATCCTTCCACATCCCAAGAGGGAGGGGGAGTCCAGATCCCTACTGCCCAGGCCGCAGGACATGCAGCGACGATATATCAGACTCCGGGTACACTGCCCGTGGGTGGAGCACAGCTGATAGCAGCAGCACCAGAGCTCAGACCAGTTGCGGACGGGGATTCGCAAAAGTTACTGGATAGATGGACCCGATTGCACCCTCCTGTCTTCGGAGGTGAGAGGGGCGAGGATGCCCAGGACTTCATTGATAGGTGCAGGGACAAACTGCACAACATGAGGATTTTGGAGTCCCATGGAGTTGATTTCACTACTTTTCAGCTAGAGGGCAAGGCCCGCGGATGGTGGCCGTCATTTATCCTTGGTAGGTTGGCAGGTTCCCCTCCTATCACATAGGAGCAGTTCACTCAGCTGTTCTTGGACAGGTATATTCCACCCTCTGAGAGGGAAGAGCTACGGTATCAGTTTGAGCAGCTGGAGCAAGGGCAGATGTCAATGACAGTCTACGAGGCCAGTTTTTAGAGTTGTCCCGTCATGCCCTTATGATACTTCCTACTGATGCTAAGAGAGTGCGGAGGTTAGTAGCTGGGATGCACTCGGGTATTAGGGACAACATGGCCCGAGAGGTGGATATGGGTACTCCCTATCAGCTTGTGGTCGAGATAGCTCGCCGGATTGAGGGTTACCGATCAAGGGGCAGAGAGCAGGGTCAGCAGGACAAGAGAGCTAGATTTTCTGGAGATTTCAGAGGTTCCCCAGCCAAGGGGTAGAGATCAGTTTGGTAGAGGACAGCCCAGCAGGCCTCCATATTAAGCACCTCCACCACCTCCCCGTGGAGCTCCAGTGAGACCTTATTTTAGCGCCATGTCAGAGAGTTCTTACTGCCCCAAGCCATTCAGGGTTCCTCCGGCGGGTATTCAGGTCATCAGGGGTCTTCTAGTTCTTACTTCAGTGCCATGCCAAAGGGTTCTCACCATCCCCCAGCTATCCAGGGTTCTTCTTCAGGACAACAGGCCATGCCACCAGTGAGATGTTATGAGTGTGGGGATTCAAGCCATATGAAGAGGACTTGTCCCAGACTTTGGGGCAAGGCTGTTCAGCAGAGTTACCAGTCTACATACTCAGCACCAGCGCCCCGTCCACCCAGAGGTGGAGGACAGGCTGGTAGAGGTCGTCCCAGAGATGTAGGCCAGGCAAAGGGATCTCAATTAGCTCCTATTCAGTCCAGCGGAGGTACGTCTTCAGGTACATCAACCAGATTCTATGCTATTCCGGCCCGAGCAGATGCAGTGGCCTCAGACGCCGTGATCACATGTACTATTTCATTATGTGCTAGGGAGGCATCAATGCTATTTGATCCAGGATCCACTTATTTGTATGTGTCAGCCTTATTTTCTTGTTTTCTGGATATTCCTCATGAGTCCTTGGGTTCTCCTATTTATGTGTCCACTGCCGTGGGCGAATATGTGGTGGTAGACCGGATCTATCGGTCCTGTGTGGTCACATTCTGTGGGTTTGAGACTAGAGCGGACCTCCTATTGCTCGACATGGTTGATTTTCAGATTATCTTGGGATGGATTGGCTATCTCCATATCATGCATTGCCATGCCAAGACGGTTACTTTGGCCATGCCTAAGTTGCCTAAGCTGGAGTGGAGAGGTTCTTCAGTTAGTGAAGCCAGTAGAGTTATTTCCTTCCTGAAGGCTCGACATATGGTCGAGAAGGGTTGTCTGGCATATCTTGCTTATGTGCGGGACACCACCGCCAAGTCTCCGATGATTGATTCAGTGCCAGTTGTTCGAGAGTTTGCTGATGTCTTTCCTTCAGACCTTCTGGGCATGCCTCCAGATCGTGATATTGATTTCTGCATTGATGTAGCTCCAGGCAATCAGCCTATGTCCATTCCCCCGTACCGTATGGCTCCGAAAGAGTTGAAGGAGCATCTTGAGGAGTTGTTTGCTAAGGGGTTATCAGACCGAGTGTATCGTCGTGGGGTGCTCCCGTTTTATTCGTGAAGAAGAAGGATGGGTCTATGCGAATGTGTATTGATTACCGCCAGCTGAACAAGGTTATCATTAAGAACAAGTATCCATTGCCGCGCATCGATGATTTGTTTGACCAGCTGCAGGGTGCCAGGGTTTTTTCTAAGATTGACTTGAGATCGGGGTACCACCAGCTGAAGATTCGAGCCTCAGATGTTCCGAAGACTGCTTTCCGTACGAGATATGGCCACTATAAGTTCCTAGTGATGTCCTTTCGCTTGACTAATGCCCCAGCAGCATTTATGGACTTGATGAACAGGGTGTTCAGGCCGTATATTGATTCTATTGTTATCGTCTTCACTGATGACATCTTGATTTACTCACGTAGCTTGGGAGAGCACGAGCAGCATTTGAGAGTTGTGCTCCAGACTTCACGAGAACAGAAGCTATATGCTAAGTTCTCCAAGTGTGAGTTTTGGTTGGATTCTGTGGCATTCTTGGGGCATGTAGTGTCCGGAGAGGGTATCAAGGTTGATCCTAAGAAGATTGAGGCAGTTCAGAGTTGGCCACGTCCTACTTCAGCTACAGAGATCAGGAGCTTCTTGGGTCTAGCAGGCTACTATCGACGATTTGTGGAGGGTTTTTCATCCATTGCAGCCCCACTGACTAGATTGGCTTAGAAGAATGCCCCGTTCCGATGGTCGGACTATTGTGAGGAGAGCTTTCAGAAGCCCAAGTCAGCGTTGACCTCAACACCAGTTCTGGTATTTCCTTCCGGTACTGGGATGTATACAATGTATTGCGACGCTTCACGCGTTGGCTTGGGGTGCGTGTTGATGCAGGAGGGGAGAGTTATTGCTTATGCTTCGCGATAACTGAAGGTTCATGAGAAGAATTACCCTATGCACGATCTGGAGTTGGCGGCGATTGTTCACGCTCTTAAGATTTGGAGGCATTACTTGTATGGGGTATCTTGTGAGGTTTATACAGACCACCGCAACTTGCAGCACTTGTTCAAGAAGAGGGATCTTAATTTGAGGCAGCGCAGGTGGCTTGAGTTGCTGAAGGATTATGACATCACCATTCTTTATCATCCGGGCAAGGCAAATATGGTAGCAGATGCTTTGAGCAGGAAGGCGGAGAGTATGGGTAGCTTGGCTTACATTGCAGCGGAGGAGAGACCTCTAGCCTTGGACATTCAGTCCTTGGCTAATCACCTGGTGATATTAGACCTTTCAGAGCCTCGTCGAGTTCTAGCTTGTGTGGTTGCTCAGTTTTTGTTATCGGGGGAGATTAAGGCTCGACAGTCTGATGATACGTGTTTGGCAGAGCTTCGGGAGACAGTGATTCAGGGTGGTGCCAAGGAGGTTACTATTGGTGAGGATGGTGTTCTGAGACTTCAGTGCCGATTATGTGTTCCTAATGTTGATGGACTGAGGGGGAGGATTCTAGAGGAGGCACACAGTTCTCGGTATTCTGTTCATCCTGGTGCTACGAAGATGTATCATGATTTGAAGAAACATTACTGGTGGAGGCGGATGAAGAAGGACATCGTGGGGTATGTGGCTAGATGTCTTAACTGCCAGCAGGTTAAGTATGAGCAACAGAGGCCAGGGGGCCTACTTCACCAGATGCCCATTCCTGAGTGGAAGTGGGAGCGCATCACTATGGACTTCGTGGTTGGGTTGCCTCGGACTTTGCGGAAGGTTGACGCGGTTTGGGTCATTGTTGATAGATTGACCAAATCGGCGCATTTCATTCCTGTGGCTACTACTTATACTTCTGAGAGGCTAGCCCAGATCTACATTCGGGAGATAGTCCGGTTGCACAGTGTACCGGTGTCCATTATATCGGATCGAGGTCCTCAGTTCACCTCTCACTTTTGGAGAGCATTGCACCATGAGATGGGCACTCAGATAGATCTCAGCACAACATTTCACCTGCAGACTGATGGGCAGTCGAAGCGTACAATTCAGATATTGGAGGACATGCTCAGGGCATGCGTGATTGACTTTGGAGGTCAGTGGGACCAGTTCTTGCCTTTGGCCGAGTTTGCTTACAATAATTGTTATCAGTCCAGCATCGAGATGGCTCCATTTGAGGCCTTGTATGGTCGGCGATGTCGTTTTCCTATCGGGTGGTTTGAGCCTGGCGAGGCTAAGTTATATGGCACCGACCTGGTGAGGGATGCTTTGGAGAGGGTGAAGTTGATTCAGGAGAGGCTCCACATAGCTCAGTCAAGACAAAAGAGTTACGCGGATCAGAGGGTGCGTGATGTAGCATTTATGGAGGGAGACAAGGTTCTGTTGAAGATCTCGCCGATGAAGGGTATTATGAGGTTCGGGAAGAAGGGAAAACTGAGCCCACAGTTTATATGTCCTTTCGAGGTGTTGAGGCAAGTTGGAGAGGTTGCTTATGAGCTTGCTTTACCTCCCAGTTTATCAGGAGTTCATCCGGCCTTTCACGTGTCCAGGCTCTGGAGGTACCATGCCGACTTCTCGCACGTGGTCGATTTTAGTACTATTAAGTTGGATGAAAGGTAGGGCTACGAGGAGGAGCCGGTTGCTATTATTGATAGACAAGATCTCCAGTTGAGATCCAAGAGAGTTTCTGCCGTAAAGGTCCAGTGGAGGGGCCAACCAGTCAAGGAAGAGACCTGGGAGTCCGAGGAGGACATACGGAACAGATATCCGCACTTGTTCAGCACTTCAGTTATGATTCTAGACCTGTTCGAGGACGAACGTTTGTTTAAGAGGTGGAGAATTTAACGACGTTTTGTGTATTCGGACCTCGTTCCCCTGAATAAGACTTTCCGTAGCAGCTTATAGTGCTTTATGACTTGCGGGGATGGGTGGTTCGGGATTCGGAAGTGTTTTGAGTGGTATAGGAACACTTGGTTCCTAAAGGTTAGACTTTAAGGCCAAGTTTGACTTCAGTCAACATTTTGAGTAAACGACCTCGAAATCGAGTTTCGACGGTTCCGGTAGCTTCGTATGATGATTTCGGACTTGTGCGTATGTCCGGAATGGGTTTTGGATGGCCCGGGAGCGTTTCCACGCCAAATAATGAAAATAGAGTTTCCTTAAGTTCATAATTTGGTTTGGAACGTGTTTTTGTGTTATCAAGGTCCGAACGGAATTCCGAGATCAGGAATAGTTCCGTTATGTCATTTATGACTTGCTTGCAAAATTTGGTGTCATTCCGAGTAGTATAGGTCGGTTCAGCGCAATGAAACCGAATTCAAGAACTTAAAGTTCTTAAGTTTGATTCTAGGGGTTTTGAGGTGTGATTTTGAGTTTTAGCGTTGTTTTGGGTGTTCCGAAGGCTCGAGAGAGTCCGTAAAATGACTTAGGACTTGTTAGTATAATTGGACGGGGGCTCGGGTGGGCCCAGGTGCCTCCCGGGCACAAAACGAGGATAAAATCCAGCAGCTTCAGCTGTGCGACCGCAAGTGCGGTTGCCCAGTCGCAGGTGCGGGACAAGTTTCCGCAGGAGCGGAGCCGCAGGTGTGAGCTCCTCTCCGCAGGTGCGATCCCAGGTCCTCTTGTCCACTTCTGCGAATGCGAGACTCCTCTCACAGGTGCGAGACCGCAGGTGCGGTCCTCGAGCCGCAGGTGCGGTCCTCGAGCCGCAGGTGCAAAATCACTGATGGCAGTGAGTTCTTTAAACACGGGACTTAACCATTTTTCACCCCATTTCTTCCACCATTGTCGACTTTGGGAGCTTGGAAGAGAGCCAAACGACCTAACTACTAGAGGTAAGTTATTTCCACTAAAATGTTGGTTTAATACATCAATTCCTAGGTAGATTAACACCCTAATTAGTGTAAATCAAGGGTTAGGGTAGAAACCTAGAGCTTGATGAATTTTAGAGAATTTCCCCACTTATCTACCATGAAATCATACAAAAATCATATATTAATGATCCTTAGGCTATGAGTGAGTGTTTCCTTCGAGAATTTTTGGAATCGGAGTGTGCCGGCCTTGGGGTGAATTTTGGGATTTCTTCAAGAATAATGAATTTACTAAATAAGTAGGATAATTTCCATACTTTGAGCATGAATTGATATATGTGCATCACATTTGGCTAGTTTCGAGTCCTTGAGTGTAGAGTTTGGAGTTTCGGGCGCGTTCTTGGTTCGAAAAGTATATTCGACACGAGGTGAGTCTCCTTTCCAACCTTGTAATAGGGAATTGTTCCCATAGGTGATTATAAATGATTGAAATGTCCTTATTTGCGGGGGCTACGCACGCACAGAGTGACGAGAGTCCATGCGTAGCTACTACTATGTTATGTCGGGTAGTTTTAGGGCTCACCAGCATGCTTTAATGTGACTTACCTGTATCCCTACATGTATTTCTAGTTGCTTATTATCTTTGAATTGGAATAAGAATATTAGGGAGTTATGTTGAAAATCACATTTGCTTAAGGCTATTATAAGGCCGGTATAATCTCTGTTAAATTCCTGAATTCATGATAATTCTGCGTCTGTATACGAGCACCCACGTTGCATGTATGATTCGTGAGCGGGGTAGCCCTATCATTATGTCAACCGCGTCGCATGTTCGATTAGCGAGCGGGGTAATATATGCATCTATGGTTCGAGCCGTTCGACCCTCGGCAGTGCACATTTATTTTTGCGACGCTTCGGCATACTATGTGCTAGATATATATCTGACTAAGAGATTTATTGTTATTGTTCGACTTGTTCCATGTGATAGGTAATTTGACACCTGTACATGCTAACGGTAGTTGACTTGTAAGGGTAAATTACAATTTACATACTTGATATTTCATGTCTTAGTGATTTCCATGACTGCTACTCCTATCTAGATTCATGAAATTATATCATTTGTTATTGACCCTAGTAAGTATCACGTCTACCTCTTGTCACTACTTCTTCGAGTTTAGACGGGATACTCACTGGGTACATATCTATTTATATGTACTCATGCTACACTTCTGTACTTAATTGTACAGGTTCTGAGACAGGTGCATCTGGTTATCAGACCTGAGCGCGATCTTGAGAGCATATTTTGTGCCCGACTTCACGGTGAGCTGCTCCCCTTGGAGATTCTCAGTCGCACCTTGGAGTTGTCTTTTGCTATTTCTGTCTATTTCCTTCAGACAGTAGTACAATTATTCTATTATATTTTGGTATATTCTACTAGTCTGCCTGTAGACTTGTGACACTAGGTCCTGGAACTCGTAGTAGACCTTATAGTATTTTTGCTAAATTGTATATGTTGGCTCATGGTTTTGGGTTTCATTGATTAGAGTTGCCTAACTTATCTGTTTTCATTGAACGATTCTTAACTTAAAACTTGGCAAGTATCGGAATATCTTATTAATTAAGGTAACCTCGTTAGTAAACAAGTGTTGGCTTGTCTAGCTCCGGTGTTGGGCGCCATCACGACCTGAGTTAGAAGTTTGGGTCGTGACAGGAATAGAAATGGATTGAGTGCCCCGGGCCAAATCAATACAGAAGTCAATATCTCTGTCGAGTGGCATCCCCAACAGATCTGCAGGAAACACCTTTGGAAACTCACGCATAACCAATACCGAATCCATGGAAAGAACCTCCGCACTAGAATCTTGAATATAGGCCAAATAAGCTAGACACCCCTTATCGACCAGGCGTCGAGCCTTTACATAAGAAATAACTCAGCTGGTAGAATGGCCAAGAGTCCCTCTCCACTCTAATTGAGGCAACCCCGACATGGCTAAGGTCACCGTCTTGGCATGACAATACAATATAGCATGATAATGTGGTAGTCAATCTATGCCCAAAGTAACATCAAAGTCTACCATATCAAGAAGTAGGAGATCTACACTAGCCTCAAGATTCCCAATAGTAATCCCACACGAGCGATAGACACGGTCTACAACGATAGAATCTCCCACAGGCGTGGACACATATCAGGATCACTTAAAGAATCACGAGGCACAACCAGATATTAAGCGAAATAGGATGACACGTAGGAATAAGTAGAGCCCGAATCAAATAGAATTGAAGCATATCTATAGAAAATTGGAACAATACCTGTGATAATGGCGTCAGGCCTCAAGTATAGCTGGAAATGCATAAAAATGAGGTTGGACCCCACGACCCCGACCTTCGCCTCTCGGACTCTCTAGTTTTTCTAGCTTCCACCTCTAACGACCTGAGCTCCACCTATAATGGTATGGCCTCCACCTCCAGCTGGTTGAGCTGGCGGTGAAGCAACCGGTGTCGGAACCATGGGACGAGAACTCTGTTGTGGCATGCTGCTCGACAATTTAGGACAGTACCTCCTGATGTGACCTGTACCCCCACACTCAAAATACCCATACGTCTGATGTGGCTACTGAAGCTAAAACTTACCCGAGTGGGCCGGATAACCACGTTGGTAGCTCTGCATCAGAGGCGCACTAATAGGAGCTGATGGTGCACTGTAGGCCGACTGCCCAGGATGAGATGCATAAGGACCACGACTACCCGAAGCATTATGGGATGCCTAAAGCGCTGACTGAAATGGACTAGGAGGATGTACTCTAGCAAAAGTACCCCTGCCTCCAGATGAGGCACATCTGAAACCACCAAAATGACGAGTCCTCTTGTTAGACACCGGACCTCTCTCCTGACCACAAACCACCTCGATCTGTCTAGCAATATCTACGGCCCTCTAGAAAGCAATATAATCCCCAATCTCATTGGCCATCTATAGCTTGATACTGAAATTGATCCCATCAATGAATCTCCTTACTCTCCCCCTCTAAGTAGGGAGCAGGAAAATGGTATAGCGTGCTAGGTACTCAAGTCTCATACCGGGTGACGGTCATGCCCCCTACAAAAGGAACTTAAACTGCCTGCGATACTCCTCTCTCATAGTGAAAGGAATGAACTTCTCTAGAAATAGTTGTGAAAACTAATCCCAGCTAAGTGAAGGCGAACCAACAAGTCTAGTCAACACATAATCTCTCCACCCTCTCTTGGCAGAATTGATCATCTGGAACACTACAAAGTCAACCATATTGGTCTAAACAATACCCATGTTGTGCAACACCTCATGGCAACGATCCAAGTAATCATGTGGGTCCTCAAAATTGCACCGCTAAAATGAACAGGAAAGAGCTTGGTAAACCTGTCCAACCTTATCAAGGCCTCAAAAGACATAGAGGCCCTATCCCCGGCCTATGCCGCAACAACTGGATAAACTACCTCAACTGGCTGTACTGATGGAGTCTGATAGAGGGGGACCATATGCTCCGGAGTGTGAGTAACGGGAGTTTGTTCTCCTCCCCCATCCTGGGAGACGGTTGATGCCACCAGAGGCCCACCAAGAAGACTAGAGCGTCCTGAAGCACTAGAGTGGCTGTGAATCCCTCCAAGACCTGAGACGGTTTGACGGGTGCGGTCTGAGCTGGGATCTCCTCCTCATGATCAATATAAGGCTCCCCTGCGGCTGCTGTCGCTCGAGATCTAGGCTGGGCTCTGCCTCTGCCTCTCCCTCTAACGTGACCTCGGCCTTTGCCCCTAGTAGTAGCTTCCACAGAGGGCTCTTGCTCCTATTCAGCTGTAGACATTGTGTGTGTTCTCGCCATCCACGAGAGAACAAGAATATAATGGTTCATCATCAATGATAGAATAACATTGCACGATCGAGAAAGAAGAAGTGAAATTTTTCCTAAAACTCCATAGCATCTGGAAGATAAGTACAGACTTCTTGTACCGATCCTCTAGACTTTACTAAGCTAGCTCATGACTCATGAGACCTAGGCAACCTGGCTCTAATACCAACTTGTCATGACCCGTAATTTCCACCCTCGGGACCGTGATGACGCCTAACATTTCACTTGATAGGCAAGTCAACGTTAGATGTAATTATTATAAAAATTCAAATCAAATGGAAACTAATAAGTTGAATAGTCTGAAATGGAATGAATAAACTAATAAATGGTGAAATCCAAATACAATCTCAGAACCGGTGTCACGATACAAGAGCGTCTAGAGTACTACAAATAATAATTTCAATAAAAACATAATTGTCTGAATCAAAATAAACAACTAAGATTATATATGAGGGGACTTCAGGGCTACGAATGCCATACAACTATATTTCAAGTTTCCGATGGTAGACAAATCCGGGCGACCTCACTGAACGGTGTCGGGACCAACTTCGGTAATTGCAAAAGAAGTGTAGAATATAGTATGAGTACAACTGACCTCATGTATTCTGTAAGTGTCGAGCCTAACCTCGACGAAATAGTGACAAGGCTAAAGCGGGCCACTTACATTAACCTACACGTGGTAATAATAATAATAACATGGAAAGAAAACAGGAAATGAAATCATGCTAGTTAATTTACGAAAACAAACTCAAACCTTACTATCAGAAAGCCCAAAATAACAAACCTTGTAATCTCACGTAAAAGTGTTGAAACTAACACAACAACAAGCACAACACACACAATATGTTGCAGCACGCAACCGGATTCCACCGTAACATCCTTTATCAATATCAAATAACACGTGAACAATTCCTTGCGACGCGCAACCCGATCCCATCATATCATCATTAATCAATATCATAATCCTCCCTTATTTGACCATATCATTATTTGTCAATATCAATTATTACGTACACAAACTGTTGTGGCGTGCAACCTGATCCCACCATATTCATATTTATCAATATCATAATCCTCTTTTATTCCACCATATCAATATATTATCCTTCAATTCCTGCTGCGGAGTGCAATCCGATCCACAAACAATTTCAATAAACAAAAGCAATCCAATAATTCGATTTAAAAGAATTTCTACAATCAAAGGGTATGAGTGCAAGGCAATAAAAGAACCACGTAATAATCAAAGGAATGCAACAAATATTACAAAAATAAAGGACAGGTAAAGCACGTGACAATTAAGATGTGCAAGTAAAACAGTTAATGCAAGTAGCAAATAAACACGGAGTCATGGAAGGGACGAACAATTCAATACGAGAATAATTAAATGATAAATAATAAACTACAACATAGAAGACAATTAAAGCATGTAACTATTAAGCATAAAATGAGATAATTCATGAAATAAAGAGAACATGTAAAACAAATATTTTGATGGCGTATACACTTGTCGCCTCGCATATATGTCGTTTTCTCAAATAATCACACAACGCATAGTTCACAAATTCCTAATTCTCTCGAGCCAAGGTTAGATCCAACACTTACCTCGCTCCGCAATCAAATGAAAGCTCAACTGAGGCCTTTCCTCTAATATTCGCCTCCAAACCAATCGAATCTAACCAAATATAGTTCAAACAATTCAAAATAAGCTATAGAAACTACCCACAAGGGAAAAAGATTCAATCTTTAATGATTTTGGAAAAAGTCAACAAAAGTCAACCTGTGTTTGCTTGACTAAAACCCGAGATTCGGACTAAAACACAATTACTCATTCACCCTCGAGCCCGATTATGTGATTAGTTTCGAAATCCGACCTCGATTCTAAATCTCAATTTCTCAAAATTCCCAATTTCTACCTAAATCCCTAATTTCTACCATGAATAAGCATAGATTAAAGTTTAGAAATCAATGGGTGTTGATCGGAAATGGAAGAAAGGAGTTAAAAATCTACTAACCCGTGAAGTTATGATGAAATTTCTCTCCAAAATCGCCTCTAGGCTGAGCTCAAACATGGAAATGGTGAAAAATGAGGAAAATCCCGACTTTGGGATATTTAAGTCACTAGGCGTCAGGCCTTCTTCGTGTTCGCGAAGGGCCTGACGCGTTCGCGATGCATAGCAGCCAGAATGGCTTATGTGTACACGGTGTGACTCACGCATTCGTGAAGGCTTCTCCCCCTGGCCTTCACGTTCGCGTAGAGTAATAGTCATGTCCCTTCTCATATCCCCTTAACCCTACGCATTGAGATGTTGGTCGCGTTCGCGAAGGGTAACCCCTCCACTACTTCGCATTCGCGACCTAGCCATTGCGTTCGTGATGAAGAAATCCGCCCCCATCCCAACTTCCCCTTCGTGATCGTGAAGCACAAAACAGAAGACACCAGATATTAGCAAACCAGCAGCTAACCAAGTCCAAAAATCGATCAGTAGCCTATCTGAAACTGACCCGAGCCTCTCGAGCTCCAAACCAACATGCACACAAGTTAAAAAATATCATATAAACTCGCTCGCGCGATCGAAATACCAAAATAATGCCCAGAACAACGAAGTAGACATCAAAATGTATGAAATTTTCAATGAAACTTAAGAACTTTTAAATTTACAACTGGACATGCGAATCAAGTCAAATCAACTCCGTTTTGCACCAAAATTTGCAGACAAGTCATCATTAGTGAAATGGACAATACCAATTTCGGGAACCGAAATCCGAACTTGGTAGCACCAAAGTCAACCTATGGTCAAACTTAGGAATTCTTTACACCTTCAAATTTCTAGTTTCCAACAAATTATGTTAAATTAAGTTAGGGACTTTCGAATTCGATTTCGGGCAAACGCCCAAGTCCCAAATCACGATATGGACCCACCGAGACCATCAAAATATTGATCCGGGTCCGTTTACATAATATATTGACCATAATCAACTCAAATGATTTTAAGGCAAAAATTCACATTTTCTTAAATTTTCACATATACACTTTCCGGAACAAGACACGAACTGAGCACGTAAATCGAGAAATGCTAAACGGAGCTATTTGAGGTCTCGAAACACGAAAATAAAGGCTAATACTCAAAATGACCTATCGGGTCATCATGGTTGTATGTCTATTACATATGAATTATGCGTATATTATACATATGTCGGCTATTTTGAGTTTAAATGATTGGGTAGACGACTGTTTAGGTTATCTTCAAAATTTGTTTACTCATATAAAATGAATTATTTTTCATGAAGAAATGCCGGATAATAACATTTATTAAAGGTGTCCCTATTTGTGGTAAAAAAATATCAAGGTCCTTCGGTAAGACAGGACATCATGAAAATGTCTCAACATATCAATGTTCAGACATAGTTAGGTTTTCGTGGAGGTTTGATTTGGACCAAACAGCCTATAGGGAAAAAAATGCCAAAGATATTTTCTAATACACAGTACGTTGTACAATACCAGCAACTGCATGCATATATATGTTAAAGTAAATTGAAAGTTCTTATAAAAAGAGTTTTCCAAGTACCAAACATATATACCAACTGTTGTCTTCGTATGTATTTGTCTGTACCTTCTTGCCTTTGGAATCTAAGAGAAGAATATGATAGATTGATTGAGGGGGTAGAAATTGCTTTTTGATTCATTTGGGGTTGTTGGTGAAATTAATTTTTTCTGTTTGGCCTTCTGTTTTTTACAAAGTAATTACACGTGGGCACATGCGGATACAATATTAAAATATAATTGGTTCACTTTTTAAGATTTTTAGTAATAAACTCATTATACTGTTAAAATTATGGGTTCAAATCTAATACTAAATGAGATTTTAGTAGGTTTTTGCATATAAATCTATACTTCGTGTCAAAAGTTATGGGTTCGATTGAACTCGTGGCCTAGAGGCTACATCCGCCCCTACACGTAGGCATACGTGGGTCCAATATTTAAATTTAATGGCTTCAACTTTTAGGACTTTTAGCATTGAACTCATTATATTGTTAAATTTTTTAATGTATTTGAGCTCAACGAGAAAACCGATAAACCACGCAAACCGATAATTTGAGTCAAACCGGAAAAAAATGTGGTTTGGTATTAAAAAAAAATCAGACCGTAATTGGTTTGATTTGATTTTAACTAAAGGTCAAACCGAAACCAAACCAACCCGATATTACATTTATAATTTTTAAAAATATTTTAAGCATGTAAATATTTTTTATAACGTAATTTATAAATATTTCTTAATTTTTTTTACTGTTTTAACTTTTAATGTATCGTTTCAAGTTTGGACTTAACATTCTTGAATGGTCCAATAAGTTTTATAGCCCATAAATGTAATAACTCAAATAAAGTTCAAATCAATACTAATGCTAAAAAAATAAATTCAATTCAACACTAGGGAATGAAAATAGTGTCAGATATCTATTTTTTTAGTTTTGCAATGGTTTATAAAGAAAATGCATAACTTAGTTTATCTTTTTCTTTAATGCTTAGCCTTGTAATTGATACGTAGTACTTATATAATACTTTTAGATTATGTTCATTTTCATTATAGCTTATTACTTAGCATTATTTATTTTATGCGATTTTATTATTTTTGTTATTGAATATTTTAGTATAGTGATGTGCCGGAGAATTTCGGCACATTTAATACCATATTGCTTAGACTAGGGCTCGTTTCAAGATCATTTACTCTTATTAATCATAGAATTTTGGTATTTTGCAGAACACAAGGTGTGAACACTCAAANACATAGTGATATTTTCACACCTATTCCCTGTGGGATTCGACCCCAACCTTGTTGGGTTATTATATTTGACTTCGACCGCTTTACACTATTTTAGAAGTGTAATTTGAGCGTATCATATAGTGCTATAAATCATCTCATATTATTGTGTTATTTTTGTGGAAAATACATTATATAATTATATCCTACTAGGATTAAAGAAATATTGGGAGCACAAGTTACATATTTTGTGCTATGAATACTTTACGAAAAATCCGAGATTAAAAAAGCGACTAAATTTTTATAGATTTAAAAATTCGGCACCAATGATTTTGTTTGATAATTAAAAAATCTGAACTGACCCGACATATGTACACCCCTAATTAAATTATAGATTTAAATCTAATACTTGATGAGATTAGTAGATTTTTATATATAAATCTATACGCCGTTCAAAAGTATCTTTTCAATCGAACGGTGAACTCATATCGGAAGGCTACATCCGCCCCTGCACGTTCGGAGAAGATCTGTCTTCAAGGGGCGCCCAATTATTACTCTGAAAGTTAACCTATTGTTTACCCCCATATGTATGGATAAATTGGAAAATGATAAATCAAAGAATATACAGAAAAGGGCCAAATATATCCCTGTACGATCAGAAAAGGTTTAATTATACCCCTCGTTATACTTTGAGTCCATATATACCCTTGTCGTTATATTATTGGTTTAAAAATGTACCCCTTTTCGTTAAGTTTATCCCAAATGGATATTCAATCCTATGTGGCACTTGCATTTGATGAGGTGGATGTCACATGCTTGCCACCTCAGCCCGTAACCAATTTACCCCTCCATTTTTTTCCACCACTAAAATTTCCTTTCCCTCCACCACTATTGCCATCATTACCGCTACCATAAAAAATATTGTATTTCAAATTTTAGTCTTTTATATATGGATTGGGGGCATTGAGATGGCATGCCATGTGTTATCCACCTCATCAAATTTCAGTGTCACGTAGGATTGGATGTCCATCTTGGACAAACTTAACAGAAGAAGGGTATATTTGAACCAATAATATTACAACAACGGTATATTTGGACCCAAAGTATAACGAAGGATATATTTAAAAAATTTCTCATAGTACAGGATATATTTGTCCCTTTAGATGTGTATCTTTTCGCGCACACATTTATTTGTTAACTAATGAATACAAAATATTAGTAGCTTTGTATAAATTTTATATTTTCGACTTGACGCAGTGTCACGACCCAAATATCACTAGTCGTGATGGCACCTAACTCGACCTACTAGGTAAGCCAATTGACAGACAAAACAATCCAAATGAAAATGTAGGAAAAATAATGAAGAAATATCTTAACTTTTACAAATTTTCCAAGATCTGGTAGTACAAATCATGAGCTTCTAAGATTTTGAATTTACAAGTTGATACAATTAATTACACGATCTATTGAAAACTACATAAACAGACTAATAAAATCTAAATCCACAAAGGACAAGTAGCGGCTATATCCGGAATGCACGAATATCTTCAGGGTCAGCTCCCGGCATCGCCAGCAGCTCCGCTCCAAAAGTCTGCACACAAGGTGCAGAAGTGCAATATGAGTACAACCGACCCCATGTACTCAGTAAGTATTTTGTTTAATCTCGTCGAAGTAGTGACGAGGCTTTTTAGTAAAAATATGCTCACTAATAAAGATATGTATCGGAATCTAGCAGTAGAACTGTACTACAGTATAACAGAATAGAATACACGAAACGAATGTACAAAACAATAACAGAGTACTAGAAGAATCACAATTCAACAGGTTCCAACATCTCACCCCAATCCTTTCCTTAGATCTAAGACCAATAAATCACAATAATCACCTCAAAACCTTCATAATGTGAGAAATAATACTCAAGACATCAAATCAAATGGCACAACAATACCATTTGTGCATTTATCTCTTCCTCGCCAATTATGCATAAAACAGTACCAACCGAATGACAGAAATGCCGATAACAGAAATGACAAAGTAGGAAATACACAAGTAGCAATGAAGAACGAGAACGTACATAAGAACATCAGTAACATACTAGGCAGAAAACATAGAGGTAATGACAACGATTAGGAAACGGAATGTAACTTCAACTAACTAGCATGGTGAAGGTACGAAGATAGATATGACAAATAAGAAATCAAACACATGATCTTTGTAAGTTAACAAGTAGGTACATGAACAATTAACATGGAAGAAGACCTATACTTAAGTGCAATGGATACAATCGTAACAGCAAGAAGTAGGCATGATATTGGCAAGTTAAGTAAATAGAAGGCATGGGTAACATGACAACAATTGTGACAGAGGATAAAGACATAATAGTGATGACAAATCACATAAGAACCATGAATACGACAATAACAACTCAAGGTAGAGACATAACGATATTTGCAAGAAAATGTTATCACCACATAATGCATGTCTCTCGTCGTCACTTGCACGAAAACACCCTTCGTACCATGAACTCGCAATAACATACAAGCATAATAATATGAATGAAATGGCACGGCATCACCCTTCGTGATTTTACTCACAAATGATATGGCACGACATCACCCTTCGTGCTTTCACTCTCAATAATATGGTATGACATCACCCTTCGTGCTTTTATTCTTAATGATATGACACGGCATCACCCTTCGTACTTTACACTCTTCCTTACCAAACACGTGTATAATAATGTCAACAAGGAAAGAAACATAAATAACATCAAGGAGAGTGTTTAAAAGAATAATCCAAATGAATCTCAATCAACACTTCCCAAGTCAACAATGATTCAATAAACCCGGAAGACCCTTATTTTTTAGGTATTCCCACAAATCTCACGAATGATCTACAACCAAGTATATAATCTAGTATCTTCCATCAAATTTGATCAATTCATAATGAATTAAGTCTTAGTTTCCAACATTTAATAATATATTCTTAGTGTCTAGGAATCAAGCAAGGCATAAAACAAGAAGATCACATAAATATACAAGACACAATTTATAACAAAAATTAACCCCGAGCATGGGTACTCCTAGCACATGCATATATGTTCGTCACCTCATATATGTATCACTCCCGCATGTAGCAAACAATGTTAAATTGTAGGGAAAATTCCCTCAACAAAGTTAGGCAAGACACTTATCATCTAATTCAATACTCAATTTAGCTTTCCTTTATAAGATCCACCTCCGCTCGGCTCAATCTAGTCAAAGACGACTTAAATACATCACACAATCAACGGAAAACAATTTTAATTAATAAAGCTGTGATTTTTATTCAATTTCTAAAAAGTCAACAAAAGTTAACTCCCGAGACCGCCCGATCTAAACCCCGATCCAAGGGTAGGTCTTGACTACCCATAGCCTCGCGAGTCCAAATATGTATTTTGTTTCAAAATCCGAGTCCTATTCGACTCTCAAATCCCAAATTTCTATTTTTCAAAGTTTTGACAAAATTCCCAAATTTTTCCCTAGATATCTCATGAATTTGATGTTCAATCTTGTGTAAAATCATGAAATGTAGTTGAGAATTGATTAGAGACACTCACCCAATGATTTGGTATGAAAATCCCTTCACAAAATCGCCTCCCATCAAAGCTAGGGTTCAAAATATATCAAAATGAAGCTAAGTCACGTAATTCTTAGCATTAGCAGGTTGCAGATGTCGCATTTGCGACATGGGGTTCACAAATGCGACCCCCGCGAATGCGAACAAAATATCGCAAATGCGAACTGGAGACTCTCTTGCTAAGGTCACATTTGCGACCAAAAGCTTCGCAAATGCGAAAAAGGGGCCATCGCAAATGCGAGATATTCTTCGCAAAAGAGAACTCCAGCCCGGGTTCGCAAATGTGAGGCTGCTTCCCAAATGCGATAGCCGCATTTGCGATCAAAACATTGCAAATACAATTAAACCAGAACAAACATTAAAAATTTTAACAAAAATAATCTGAAACCAATCTGAAACTTACTTGAGCCCCCGAGGCTCCAAACCAAACACCCACACAAGTCTAAAAGCATAAGACGAACACGCTTGAGCGATCAAAACATCAAAATAACCTCTACAATCACAAATCAGACGCCAAAACGCATGAAGATCAAAGAAAACTTCAAGAACTTCTAGAATCACAACCGAATGTCCGAACAATATCAAATCAACTCCAAATAGCGCCAAATTTAGCAAACAGGTTATACATGACGATACGAACCTACTCGGAGCTTCAACTCATGCATAACAACCTCGAAATGACGAATCACACCTCAAGTCAAAATCAATGAACTTTGGAACTTCGACTTCTACAACCGATGTCGAAACCTATCGATAACACATCCAATTGACCTCAAGTTTTGCACACACGTCACATTCGACATTACGGACCCATTCCAACTTCCAGAATCGAAATCCGACCCCGATATCAAAAAGTCCATTCCCAATCCAACTTCCCAATAATCCAACTTCCGCCATTTCAAGACAAATTCGACTACGGACCTCCAAATTACAATCCGGACGCGCTCCTAAGTCCAAAATCGCCCAACGGAGCTAACGGAACCCACAAAACTACATTCCGAGATCCAATGCTAAAAGGTCAAACTTGGTCGACTCTTCCAACTCAAAGCTTAAATCTTGAAGTTCATTCTTCCAAATCAATTCCGGATATCTTGAAAACCAACACCGACGACTTACGCAAATTATAATACATCATGCTGAGATATTCGAGCCCTCAAACTATCGAGAAAAGTGCAATGCTCAAAACGACCAGGTAAGTCCTTCGCAGTCATTTTTTTGGTCTAATATATTTTTTGACTTTTCACTTTCCGACTGAACGGGTCACAAATGTGAAGGCGGAAAATTCCCACGTTGTTTTTCCATCGTCGGAATAGCAATCGATATTATTTAAGAAAAATAAGTAATAAAATTACAATCATTTTCCGACTACTTCGGTCGCAAGTTTAGTGACTGCGTAATATTCAGTCGAAAATTTTGGGTTGGAAATTAACATTTTTCTTGTTGGTAAAATACAAGTATATTAAGACAACACATGGAAACACATATATATGTTCAGGTCTATTTCTTGTGGAATATATGTAGGCTCAAATATAGACATGAAGTGTTATCCTTTTCAACAGAAGATCTTTGGATTAGATTGTGATTCTATCTCTCTCCATATGCTTGTATAGCAGAAAATGATGGGTTGAATAGAAGGTTTTCCAATTTTTTAATTCTGTGGACTAAATAAAAGGTATAGCTATTTGAGCTTGGTTACAATTTTTATCATGTTATCAATTGATGCTTATCATAGAAATTTATCTGTAGTTATCTTATAAAATATCTTTTTACATTGTCAGCACATTAAATTTAAACTATTTAGCTGATTAACTATATGGTAAAATTACTACTACTGCAAAACAGTAATTAATTAGTAATCAGAAGTATTCCTAGTACTTATATTGCTAACTATTTTTAGTACTATAGTACCTATTTATGGAAAAGGAGAGTAACTTTTTGCAGAATTGACTGGCTGGGAAGTTGTTGAAGTTTGTTACTGTGTTGGGTAATTCTTGAAGCTACTAGGAAATGTCTGCAGGAGAATCTGAGACCCAGACATAGTAAAACAGAGGAAAATGACTGACGGTGTAAATAATTTTAACTTAAATTTTACTGGTACTACGATTTTTTTTTTTTTTTTTACATTAATAACTTCCGTTTTTTCCAGATTATTAATCTCAGTTTTGTGGATCATTATCTGTCGTTATTTTTTGAATGAGACATCACAAATAGTTCTTCTATACTATTAGTGCATGTAATAGAAGTTAAACGGATAAAATAATTACAAATATATCTCTACGATAAACATTAATTCTTAATAGAGTTAAGTTATTACACTAACAGTATAAAAAGGTTTTACACTTGTATTTAAATGTAATCAGCCCTATCAGGTTATTACTTTATTGTTCAAGTTAGCTTATTAAACTTGTTATAGAAAGTTATCTATTGTTATATGTCAACTTGACTAGATGACGTAAAATATTTATACACGGTTAGTTCATATAACTTAAATTCATGTGTAATATGATAAAGATTATAATTAACTTGGTATCACTGACTAAATTTTTTAAGTTTTACGTATGAAGAGAGCAAAACACAATACGAAATTGATGTTAGTTGGATAAATATAATATAGTATAATTATCACCTCCGCAAGGATTGAATTTAAATAATGTTTGACTAATTTCTGGTTTAATGCTACTCACGATGATCAACATTTGATTTCAGTAATTTTGAACTGAAACTATTTATAAAAATTAAATTAACAATTGATCAAGGAAAGACAAGATTTGAGCAACACTGAAATAAGGTCCGTGACAGAATAGGTAAAAGATAGATATTTGAGATCTAACTCTAGTTCAGTTCACTCTAAGATTTTATAATGATTCTCACGAACTCGATGATTAGTTCAAACATGTAACAAAGACTCCTCTCTCGATTAAATAACTCCACGGGGTGAACTAATATAAAGTCACGTAAAATGCAAAAACACGTAAATGTACTAGCCTTTAAGAAAACGTCTATCGAATATTTCCTAAATTGCTTTTAATGAACAATTTAACAAGTTCTTTCGATTACTTAAAAGAATCACTAATTAAATCAAAGAAGATAATGCAAGGATAATCACGTAAAATATTCCTCTTTAAATAATTAGGTGAGCAAACTTACAATCAATTCAAAGCTCAATAAACAAATTCATGCAAAGAACTAGTGTTAAAATCCACAAAAAACAATTAATCCAAACTCGGGTCTTTAGTTGAGGGAAAATGATTAATTCTTGTGTTTTAGAGTCTCCAATACTCTTCTAATCTTCCGTAGGTCAAAAGTCCCTCAAAAATATATTTTTTGTGTATTTATACCATGTATAAGCGGGTTCATACGGAACTATCTTTTTCAAACCGAAACGGAAAAACACTCTAAGAAAATTATGCAGACGCCTGCCCTCCCCCCTCCCCCCTCATGAGTTACCCTATGCGTCGCGCTAATGGGAAAGTTTAGAGAGCAGGTTTCTTCCATTCTGCAAGAATTTTGCACAAGCACCTTAGCTCGTGCCCCGCGATGATAGTTTTTTTTTGTCAAAGTATCTTTTTTCTCACTTTTTGACATCCAGACCTTGTCTTTGACTCCTGAAAGTGGGTGTAATTTCTTGAGCTTCTGCTCAAACTTCAAAGCTCCAAAATCATTCATTTAGCTTCAAACTTGCTTCTTCACTCGAAATCACATCATAAATAGCATAACACTCGTAATAAGTACAAAATACTAGCAATTAGGCTGTGATGACCCAAAAGGTCATCTTATGTAACTTAAACCTTATCTGTGTTCCGAGGCTCCGAGAGCCTCCGTTAGTCTCACCTCGTTATGCGTGCGCAGCCCGAGCGTGTAGCCGGGAAGCTATTATGTGAAAAGTTGATGAAAAATGAGTTTTGATAATTAATGAATGAATATAGT
>ML258240.1:1083-17750 GCA_005239495.1 Nicotiana undulata | reverse complement strand
AACTCGATCGAATATAGTATCGAGTGCCAGTCGTGCCTCCCCTAGTTTGGGGCGTGACAAAGGTGTTAGGCACTCCCGAGTTTTGTGGTTCTAGCACGATCGCTTAATGATTAAACTTGGCCTAAATTGATTACTAATTTGTATATTTTTATATCTTTTCCACTTTTGTCATTCTTTTGTATTCAAGGAATTATTTTGAGACGGGTCATGTATGCGTAAACCCGTAGAGTTTAAAATATGTCTAAAATCATGTCACGTGGACGTGTACACTATTCTCGACACTGAACTCAATTGATAAGATAAAAAAAGTGCACAAGCGCGTGTATGGTTTTGTTGTTAAAAAGGAACCGAAATCACGTCACGCAAGCGTGTACGCAATTCCGATAATTTTTAAGGAAATTTGTTCCTAAAAGTGTCTCTACGAGTATTCATTTTAGTCTTGATTTGTGTTACGTAAACGTATACACAATTTGAGAAAAGGGTATATTTTAGTTGTTTTCATTCAAAGTTACGTATAACGTATACTTTGATGATTGATTATTATTTAAGTATGAAAGTATTACCTAATTCAAAGACGGGTTGGAATTTCTACATCCAATATGCCTTCCTAAATTAAGTCATAGGGACTGATTTGACGAAGCATCTTCAGGTAATGACTGGAATTATTTCTTACTATGTTCATATTCCTGCGAATTTTGGGCTATGGCCTAGTTTTAGCCTAGTTTTTATCACGTTAGGCCATCTTAAATTGACTCTTCTTGTAAGAGGACTGCTAGTCTCAAAGGTGCTGCTTTAAGTTTTGGTAAACGGTGGAAAATATCAAAATTCACCCAAGTCACGTAGATACATATGCTTATAGAATACAGACATTAAATATGTTATTTACTAGTACTGATACCAATTGGTAAGCTGAAATTACTCTATTTTCTAGAACCTTTCAATTTCTAAAAAAATACCATAAGCAGTTTTACTAATTGTGAATCAGCAATTCTTGCCAGTTTTGAATAGCCTAATCACATGTTTCTAAAGGATCAAAGTTCACATGTATCTAAAGTATCCATACATCGATTTCAGAAAATTTACGGGATGTAAGATAAACTGAAAATAATCTACTAAATCCACTTATATTGAATTCAAACGAATCTGAAATAGTCGTTTCCCAAAATCCAGTAAGTGTGTATACAGATTTCATACCCGCTCTCTTTTATCTAATATCATCATGAACGAAATTGACTATATACAGTCCAGTTTAAATACAATGATGCTAAAAGGTAACTACAGATGAATAACAACATTTCAATCTTCTATAAATATACATTTTCCTACAAAGAAAGAGTAAAATGAAAATAGTGATCTCTAACTAGTAGTTTGACTTGAACTTCGTTATGGCTATACATCTGAGCCCTTTTGCAATCTGTAAAACACCCTGAATAATTGGGTGTATTATGCATTTACTAGGACAAGTTTGACCATGAAAGGGGGTCAGACTTGACTATAAAAATGCTATACTATACAGTATCTAAAGCAACCCCTCTTGTGCATTTTTCTTGGAATGAATCTGACCATAAGAAAGGTCAGATTCAATTCCAGGTATGCCATTTTTTGTTCCTTTGTCATTCAGTATACATCTATACTATGGTTTTAACTGTTTTAGGCATTTTTAGAGAATGAATCCAAACATAAAAGGGGGTTCAGATTCCTTGCTCTAAGGCCCTTTGATTACTCATTTTATACCCTTAAAGGGTAATTTCAGCAACATAAGCTACTGTTTGTGAACTATTATGGGGTGAATTTGGCTATTAAGAAGTCAAATTAATCTACCCTAGTGCAGCTTACTGTAATAACAAACTACAGCAATCATAAAGCTAGCATCTAAGTAAAAATGTATTCTAAACTAGCAAATTTGAATTAAAACGGATCCAGGCATATTGTATATTTATCCAGATTTGTTAATCAACATATGAACCAATCTCGTCTCAAATTTTCATATCAAGATTAAAGAAACAGAAATCACAGCTAGAAAGAGACAGAATCAGACAAAGAAGAAGAACAACATTCATGTTTGGAGTCTTTCAACAAGGTTAAATTGTTACATACCGTTCAAGAGAAAAAGACCAAAGATTTCTGGACCAAATAAAGGTCCAGAGATAATAGATTCAGTAGAGAAAAGAGATAATCAGCAATAATGAACAGCAACTGACAGCCCAGAATTAAAACCCCCATAATATCAAAGAAATCCAGGAACTTGCATAGGGATGTTTGAGATTCTTTGTAAAAAACAATTAGTATACTAATGATGAAACTAGAACCGAGAATCAAACAATGGAACCTTAATCAAATACTTTTTTCTAATACTTTTTCGAAATTTTCATTTATGAAAGAGGGAAAAACTTTTCTGATTTTTCTTTGTGTGTTTTCCAATGTTTTTCAGTAGCTAAATCAGTGTAAAAGAGGTAAAAGAGTCTAAAAACAGGTGGAAAAAAAAAGATCCTCTAACATTGGGAAATGGGTGTATTTATAAGGGGTTTTTTGGGGGATAGGATATGCTTGGCATATTCCCTATCCTAAATAGGCTGAAATAGTACTAAGGCAGTTGTCACCCTTATCCTTTGGGACAGCTGCCCCTTATTCCAGAAGTTTTCAGCCTATGAAATGACCCTATTACCCTTAAAAAATCTAATTTCAAAAATCTAGAAGGTTCTTGGGTTGTTACACCCAAGATTCCCTCACCTAAGATTCCTAAAATACCCCTTGAAGCCCCTAAAATTACCATTAGGTAATCAGGGTTAGACTTGCTTGGGTTATTATTAACTCTAGTTGATCAACCCTAGTTAGCTCACTACTTAACTAGGATTAGGTTAATTAATTAAAGGTTAGTTGATTAGGTTCCTAGAATTGGTTTCCAACCATACTTACTAGTTACCTAAGTTTAGGTTAACTTCACTATTATGTACTAATCCTAGTTCTAATAACTCTTTAATTAGTTCAGGTTAATCAATTTAATTCCTTGAACTTAGGTTAATGATTTGTTTCAGTTAATTATTTAAGACCTAGTTGATTAAATACCTAACCAGGGATAATTAGGAAATTCTATCTCATTGGCAATTAATATTAACTAATCACACAAGCAGGCATATAATCAATCAAACAACGAACCTTATTGGCAATTAACTAATGGTAGTCAATAATAAGAAACTCAAGACCAGGAATATTTACTTTGACATTTTAAATTACAAACAAACATATGACTAAGTGAATAAAACTCCTAATCACATGACTATCAGTATTCTAGACGACTAACACTAAACTAAAAACACACAGAAGAGACTGTGGATAGAATCGTAATGGATTCCTATAAATAATCATTTTAAACAACTAAAAGGCATGTTGTAAATTAAGACGGAATAATAACGATATTAATAGAAACAAAGGTAAATCGACCAAAAACAAGCTAAAACAATAATTTTAAACAAACACATAGGATTCTGTTTTACAAAAAGAAAAAGATAAAAGATAAAAAAAAAGAATAATAAATACAGGGAGGGGGTAAGTACCAGCGCGGTGGTTTGCCCGGAACATTTGAGGTCACCGGACCTTGGTCGGACTCCGCCGGGGTTTGAAAATAACTTCAACCCACATGAATCAATAGCCCTCAACGAGAGCTATCGATCCATTAATCTAACCTCGATGTGCGTGCACATCCCGGGCGCGTAGCCGGGAAACCTTTATGTGAAAACTTGATTAAGAGTTAAATTTATGATAGTTAATTAAATAAAGTTGACTTTGGTCAACATTTTTGGTAAACGGACCCGGATCCGTTGTTGTTTTTCATGTTTCGGAAGTTCGAGCGAGTCCGTATCATGAATACAGACTTGTCGGTGCTTTTGGACGGGGTCTCGAGGGGCTCGGGGGTGTTTTAGACCCCCGGGAGCTAAGTTGGAAAACCAGAAAAATCTGCTATCTGGTTTCCTTCTCTACGATCGCAGAAGGTGGGTTGCGATCGCGGAGAAGGATTTTGTTGGGCTAGTGATTGTTCACTGCGATCGCAGCCTCCTCTCCGCGATCGCAGAGGTCTGGGTTCCACACCTTCGCGATCGCAGCCCGTTTCTTGCGATCACATAGAGTCGCGTCTGGGCCGGGTGAGTTTGTTCTTCGCTATCGCAGGACCCCTGCCGCGATCGCAGAGGTCTTGCCAGTTGTTCTTCGCGATCGCAGAGGTCTGGCCAGTTGGCCTTCGCGATCGCAGGCCCCTTGTCGCGATCGCAGTGAAGGAATCACTGGGCAGTTTTATAAAATACGGGACTTAACCTTGTTCCTCCATTTTCATCTTCCTCTTCAAGATTTTAGAGAGCTCTTCAAGGGACCTTCCACCACTGCTATTGAGGTAAGTAAACTCCATAGTTTTACTAGTTTCAAACACTAATCCCTAGTTAAATTCACTACTAAATTATCAAAAATCATAGAATTAGGTAGTAATTATAGGGTTCTTGAGGATTTTGTAATTTTCCATTTTAGGCCATGAAATCAAGTAGAAATCACACCTTAATGATCCTTAGGCTATAGGTGAGTGATCCCTTCGAGAATTTTCGGAATTTGACCATGAGAGGCCGGGGTTGGAAATTGGGAATTCTTCAAGAATGGCGATTTTATTGAATAACTAAGATAAGTTATCACATTGTACATGCATTGATGTTATTGTATATCTTTTGACTAGTTGCGAGTCCTCGGGTATAGAATTCGGAGTTTCGGGCGCAATTGTGGTCCGAGGGGTAGATTCGACACGAGGTGAGTCTCCTTTCTAACCTTGTAAGAGGGAATTGTCCACATAGGTGCTATGTGTAACTTGTTTGGGGGCTACGTGCGCGCCAAGTGATGAGAGTCCGTACGTAGCGGCTATTATTGTTATGTCCGGGTAGTTAGGCCCACATCATGCCTTGTATGTTTTTCCTGTAATGCCTTAAATATGTTTTTCTTGTAATGCCTGATATGTTTTTCTTTGTAATGCTTCATATGATTTATTGTAATGCCATATGTACTACGAAATTATGTTTTGCATCGCGTTATTCTTCTGAGGCTTTATTGAAAAGAAATTGTGAAATATATTGGAGCGGGTCGTACANNTTGAAAAGAAATTGTGAAATATATGGGAGCGGGCCGTACGCCACGGCAGTGTTGAAAAGAAATTGAAATAAATATGGGATTGGGTCGTACGCCACGGCGAGTGTAGAAAGTACCTTATGGGAGCGGGTCGTACGCCACGGCGGATCTAAGAATTTGTGATTTTTGTTTCATTCGGTGGTCTTACTCTTGAAAGTGCTTTATTGTTTAAGTTCAGTAGCTGTTTGGATTTTTCTGCTTTTAGTATATGTACTTGTTGCTTATTTCCCTGACATGCCTACTGTATTTCATCATATTTTATCATATGTTATTACTGCTGGACCTTAGTGAGTATCGAGTCGACCTCTCGTCACTACTTCTTCGAGTTTAGGCGGGATACTCACTGGGTACATATTTATTTAATATGTACTCATGCTGCACTTTCTTTTCTTTTCTGTACTTGACTGTACAGGTCCGGAGACTGGCACGTCTGACTATCAGGCTGGTGCTAGATATTGACAGCGTGGTCATACTTCACGGTGAGCTGCTTTCCCGGCGACTTTCTAGCAGCACCCTGGAGCTCTTTTGTTGTATTCCTCTGTCCATTTCATTCAGACGGAGACTCTGTATATATTGTAGTCATTGTATATTCAGTAGTTGCCCATGACACTCGTGACACTAGTTCATGGCACACACGCGTAGTGTATTTATATTGTTGGGGTTTTGGGATATATATCCATGTGTATGTTATATCTCGGCTTTGTATCTACTATGACTTACTTTCGCTCAAGGCTAGTATCATGTTAGTTGTTATAACTGGTAATCTCTGACTTGTTTAATTATCTGGGGAAGGGTGTCACTTGGTGTAATTGTGTTGGCTTGCCTAACCCCGTCGTTGGGCGCCATCACGACTCGGATTAGGATTCTGGTTTGTGACATGGAAGAGGATTTTTGCGGACGTTTGGAGAGGATTCTTTTACCACAATGATCTTGTTATCAATCAAGGATTGTATTTGGTGTTTCAAAGAACGGCATTCGTTGATGGTGTGTCCTTTCATGCCGGAGTGGTATGCACAAGATTTGTTTGGGTTAACCCACTGGGAAGGATTTTCAGGGGTTGCAGCAGGGATGGGGGTGACATAACCAACAGCCTTTAGCTTCTCATACAGTTGGTTGATAGGTTCGGCGATGGCGGTATATTGTTTTGGAGGTCTACGATCAAAATTAGGTCGAGGTCTAGGGAAGTTTTGGCGTGCAGGAGGTGATTGATATTGGAATGGATGAGAATTGTAGGTGTGGTAAACAGGAGCGGATTGGGAGTATCTGGGTGAAGTAGGTTGATATGTAGGTGGTGTAGATGACTGATAAGTTGGTGGGGGAGCTTGGTATGAAAGTGAGGGTGCTTGGTAATTCGGGGTTGGTTGATATGTGAGTGGAGGTTTCGGGTAAGTTTGGTATTTGGTTCTCTGTGCAACCATCACGGCTCCCACGTCCCTTTTCTTGGACACACCACCGGACTGTAAAGCCTTATTCGAAGCTTGTAAGGCTTCAAAATGTGTGATCATTCCACTTTTAATACCTTGTTCAATCCTTTCTCCCAATTTGATAATGTCGGAGAACTTGTGGTTCTCAATCATCATCAACTGTTCATAGTATTGCGGGTCCTGAGCCCGGACAAAGAACTTGTTCATCTGTTCTTCCTCTAAGGCGGGTCTGACTTTAGCAGCTTCGGACCTCCAGCGAGTAGCATACTTGCGAAATGTCTCCGTGGGATTCTTCTTCAAATTCTGGATGTAGAACACGTCTGGTGCGTTCTCTGTATTAAATCTGAACCTAGCCATGAAGTCAGATGCCATGCTCACCCAGTTCGACCACTTCTTGGGATCTTGGCTAATGTACCAATACAATGCATCTCTTTTCAAGCTCCTCATGAACAGCTTCATGCGGATCCTTTCATTTTTCCCTACTCCAACCAACTTGTCACAATAAGTCCTCAGATAGACCCTTGGATCACCTGTACCATCAAACATTTCGAACTTAGGAGGTTTGTACCCCTCAGGCAGTTCGACATCAGGCTGTAAGCAGAGGTCCTCATAGTTCAGTCCTTTGACTCCCTTGATTCCCTCAACGCCTTGAACCCGGCTGGTCAGCTTCTTTAGTTCCTCGGCCAAGTTCCGGATAAGAAGATTCTTTTCTTCAGACTCTAGTGTGTATGGGATAGGTGGAGTGGAGTGTGGCACGGTTTCCACGTAGATAGGACTGTTATGGTGGCATGGTGCATGGGTGTAGATATGGTTGTTTGTGGAGTTATGAGGTTATGGGATAAGTAGTAGAGTGTTATTTGGGGTATGGCTGGTGTTACATTGGTTCTTTGGTGGAGTGGCGTGATGGTGAGGTGTGGGATGATTATGCTGTTTTGGGATATTTTGCGGAGGTGCAGGCTTTTGAATGTTAGGGAGGTTGATGTCTGGGATGTTGAGGGTAAATGACAGGTTTGCCAAATTTCGAACCTGATCAAGCTCTTCTTGGAATTTCAATAACGTCTGTTCAAGCTACGGCATATTCTCATTTGGAACCCGAATACCCTACCGTTCAATCGTATTTTCCTTCCTGATGTTGCTTGAATCTTCCATTTTATTCTTGCCTTTGTTCTTGCCTTTAGGAGGACTAGGAGGAGGAGTGGGTGGAGGACCCTGGATCTTGTGAGATAATATGATGATGCCAGAGAGCACGAACTAACCTTTGGGGAGGGGAATAAATAAAGGAAAGAAACAAAAACAAAACAAAAAGGTATCCAAGTCAGTGAGGATTATGAAAAGTATTGCAATATTTAAACACATAGTGCGGGAATATAAAGCGTGTCCTAATTTGGGAACCTCTTTGTGCCTGAGGTAGGCCTAGCGACAAATTGATTTGGAGAACTTAAATTCTAAATGCCTCATTTCATTGATAAAAAAATAGACGAATCCCAAAATGACACTAAATGAACAAGAAGAAATAAAATCACTAATGGTTGTTGTCCTTATTACATCAATAAAGAGAAAAAGGAAATTCCTATATACTTGGTCCCAGAAGGACCTTCCCCAGACTCGGCATCCTTGGCTCCCTCGAACATCTTCCCCAGCTCGCGGAGTCCCAGCAACAGGTATGCTCTGGCTAGATGTCCACCCTCGGTCCCTTCAGCCTTTTGACAGTCTTCAACCCTTTTGAGGAATTTTCCTTCCATCTCCACTATGCCTCGCTCCAAATGCCCTAGACTTTTGTTGGTACTGATAGCCGTGTCTTTCCAATCCTCAATCAGCTTCTTGTTGGACTCGTGTATCTCGCGGTGTTCGCTCTCGCATTCACGGATCCTTTTGCGCAGCGGGTTGTATATTACTTGCGCCTCGACCTTTTCATCTATAACTCTGTGGCCTTGAACGAACCCTGGCTCGCCCAGACCATTCCAATTATCTTCCAACCAACCAGAATAGAAAGGGGTACAATCGGCATGACATTTGTCTAGCTCAATAGTGTCTTTCTCCATTACGATCTTACAGTGCCACATGTGTTGAGCGTGGCACTTGTGAGGACTATCATCATTTTGAAAGTCAGCTCGAAAATGGCTCATCTTGTCGACCCTGTGTATGACATGTTTCCTACCTGCTTGTCTCATAACTCGGAGAGGGACGTAAGGGTATGTTCCTCTCAGGAAAATCAGTATCAGGAATGGTGCATCTCTTGGACCGAGCGATGAACTCCTCTGTCAGAAACCACTCGAACATCCATTGAACTTGTTCTTCAGTCAAATTATCAAAGAGCTCAACCCATTCTTTGGCATTCTCAGGATGGGCGAACATGTCAGGAATGTAAGTCATTCGCTTTGGGTGGTGGAAAGTGATGTGGTCTTTCCACGCCCTTCGTTGAAACTCTTGTCGATACTGGCCCTTTTGTATATGTTCTGAGAGCCAAAGCTGAAGTACTAAGTTGCAACCCTCGAAGTGTTTCGCTCCTCTTTGACACTTCTCCAAGGCTCGGTGTATGTCTAAAATAATCATGGGCACAATGCTGAATGTCTGCCCACCAATCCCCTCATTAGGGTCTTAGTTACCATGGCCAACCTAGTATGGATTCTTTCTTTCTTCATTGGAAACACGATTAGACCCAGGAAGCAAAACATGAAGACAAATACCCTGCGGTGGATGTGTCCCAAGGATGTGATGGCAAGCTCATCATGGTAGGTACGGTATGATTTGCTGTGATCGTACCTTTCATACAGGTAGTCAATAGGGATGTATGATTCTTTTAGGCATACCAATTCTACATTCTTCTTCAGGCCCATCATTTTATAGAAACCCTTGCCCGTGCGGTTCTCAAGAATCAGCAAGCCCGGGGTTTCCCAAACTAGACCGTCCAGTCCTCCTATCTCCTCTAGCAACTGTGTCATTTCGAGGTCCCCAAAGCGAAACACGACCCTTTCACGGTCCCAGAATAAGGTACAAGCCTCTATCATCATGTTGTTAGACTGGATTTCTATGAGGGATGGTAGATTACCCAGATATTTCCTGACGAGGGTTTTGTCACTAGAATGTAAGTCCTCCCACCAGTTTAACAATTTTGGGTGGATGTTGGTGACCATGCCGAATCTGGGGACTTCGTGCCTCATATTTTTGCAAGGAAAACAAGGTTAGGCCCTTAACCCCACCAGACTCGACTATTTAACATCATCAACTAGCATGAAACATTTAATTCTCCAAATAAATGCACAGAACATGATGATGTCCGTTTGGGTTTGTGGAAACCAGTGGAATTTTGGACAAAGCTATCTTAAAGACTATTGTGCGGACAACACGTTAGCCAGGCTAGGTTTGACCATGATGCATGCAGCAGTATAGCGTAGTAAGGTTTCTATGGGGTTTTAGACTGCTACCCTTGAGCGAACAACTCAAGGGGGAAAGGTACGGAATCGTCGACTGCACCGCTGATCGACTAGTTTTACCGTAAATAAGCCTTTCCGAATTTAGGGGTAATGATATAGGAAGGGCGCAACCACTCATCAAGCGTTGATATAGTATTTTGTTTGGCACGAGTGGAATATGATGTTGGATCATGAATAATGCAATAAAGTAAACACGTAGCAACGTATTTGCACGTTTTATGAAAGCAGTAAATACATCAACTTATAATTTAAAACGATTACAAAGGGAGAAAACAAAAAGATATGTCAGTTACCTTTGAAGAAGAAATTAAACGCTTAAAGGAATTAAACAAATAATGGAACATAGGGGAGGTACAAAGTCACAAAAACGATTGAAATGGTAAAAGCCTAAGTATATCCCTAGTAGAGTTGCCATGTTGTCGCGCCCCCTTTTTCTCCCACAAGGCACTCCTTTCGGGGCCCGATTGAAAAAGGGTTTAAGACATTGGTTGAGACAACTCATTCCTTTTGGGAAAGGGGGTTTGCATTTTGAAGAGTCGCCACCTAACAATTTTAAGGTGCGTTAGGGCACCTAAGGGGTTCATTTATAACTATGTTTGATAACTAGAGACAGGGTAAGGGCTTGAAATTATCCTACGGGGAAGGTGTTAGGCACCCCTCAGAATCCACAAGTGTGGTTCCCGACCAAACAATTTTTTGTGAATTTGTACAATTTAGCAAATAAACAAGTATGGCTCAAATAATAGGGGATTTAAGTCTAAGTACACAGATATTTGAAAACAGTTAATGGAAAGCTCGATTTTGAAAGGAATTACAAGTTAAGCATGTTTGTGAAAGTGAAAGAGTATCCTAGGTTCGCTTATAATATGGATCACATCAATGCAATACCCGTTATGACACTCCTCGAAGAGGGGCTACACGTGGTATTAACGTACCGGTCATCATATCCATATCTACCCTTTCCCACCCCGTGAAATTAACTAAAGTGAGTGTTGATCTCGACCTCTATTGCATGCAGTTACCCGTCCCTTCCTATCAGTCCCGTAGGAATTTAGAACTTCTACCTTATGAAGGAGGTGCTAGGCAAACCCTCAAGTTTTAAAGGTGAAAATACTAAGGCGACATATAAGAAAAACATATAGGACTTCAATTAAGGGGAGCATGGAAGAAAAATAAAAGGCTCGGATATACCTCCACACACAGTACACATAGATAGCATGACTCATACACAATTAAGGTCCAGATTCATATTCTGATCCTAATCATGGTATCTAAGTGATAACACAAAGATAGATTTATTGCATAACTCAAAGAGGAAGTCCTAATCAGGCTTGCCTACGGGTTTTAAACATGTCAGTCAAGCACTAATCACAAAAAGACAGTTCTGGTTTTATTTCCTTGTGATTGATTACCTAAGGCTTGCCTAGGCGTGCAGCAGTTATTCAGTTTTGATAACAGCTTCAGGTCGTTACATTTAATAACATGTTGTTCTAAGTGTTGCAAATGTTCATAGACTAGTTACCAGTTTGTTAGAACAGGAAGACTGTTTTATACATCTATATTTAAACTAAGTGTAATTAAATGAGTATGATCCTATAACATGATGTCTAATGCAGAATGGTGCACATGCAGTCGCTAAAACATGACCTCTAAATGCACATAGAATCACAACATTATGCACAATTTCAGGAATAGCATAGGTGACAGTTTAATGCTTGTTTATCTTAACACATGTTTGCTAAGTGTAGAGCATGGTTGCAGCGTGAATAACAACTGATATTAATACATTTATCCTAAGACAGTATCTCTAAATGAAGTTTCAGAACATGTTTACAAGGCAGAATCACATAATAGCGATTTATTTTTTTTATTGGTATTATTTGCCCTATAGACAGGATTTCTAAGTGAGGGTAATAAATGATGACATGCTGAAAGAAAACAGTGTATGTGAGTCTAAATAGCATGATATCTAACGCATGACATGCTTGGCATATGTTGTACCTAAAAATGGCTGCTATTGCGCATAGAGAAAGTAAACCTATAAACATGGTCTTTACCCTTGATTATACTACAGCATGCATATCACCCACCCATTTTCACTATCCGACCCTAGAGTTTCTTATAATTAATTATTATAGGCCATTGAATAGGAATTACATAACTGAAATAAGGAAAATACGAAGTTAACTATAGGGAGCCTATAGTATAGGAACAGATCTCCATGTCCTCAATGCCAGGTAATGTTTCATAGCCTTTTCACAATCCAGGTGTGTCAGAGTTCCCTAAGGACCTCAAGGGATTCCGGACAGTGCTCACACCCAGATTTAATAGCCAAGATAGAGTAAGTGCAGTGTGGAAAGGCCAGCTTTTGCGTGTCAAAGTTCAGAGGGAGCTCAAGGGTCCCAAGGAAATGCTCACACAAAGGGGTAGAACTTAATGGTCTAAGAGTAGAGTGAGAGTGCTTGATATAGTTTGAAAACTTTGGGTAAGAAAACAGTTTTGGAAAAGAGACTTAATGGAAATAGCTTTTCATAACAAAAGTTTAACTGATGAAAACCATTTGAAAGAACATGAACACCAATCTCATAACCAAGGCAAAGTCAGCATCACACAAAGGACCCAGAGTGGTCCAACAACCACAAACAGGGGTAAGGGATTTTGAGGGACACATAGGTACAGAGTACTGAACATGTAATAGGTAGGAGTATGCATAAACAATTAAAGATCCTAAGGGGTTTAGGAATTGGGGAATACAATGGGGTATAGGATTAGACCATCATAACAGTACCAAACAGTTAAGACTTTAATCAGAATAATGTACCAAACACAGGCATGGGGGATTCATATAAGAAACATGTATTAAGTATACATAGACATGTTGGTCATGACAAGCAAGAATAACTTAACATGTATATGGGCTTCAAGATCTTAATTACATGTTGAACAGCAAAGTAATAAATGAAATCAAATTAGAAACACAATGAATTGCACAGTAGTAGAAACATATTGGTTGGAGAACTGAAATCTAAATTAGAACATACCAGTGAGGTGAAGAAAGCAGTAACACAAAGCAAAAGATAGGAGATGCACAGTAGTTAGTCTTGGCTTGCAGCCGGCTAACTTAGAGTAGTAGAAAGTAGCACAGAAGAGAGAATAGAGAGAGTAGCAAGTTTTAGTTGTGTGAGAGAGAGTTGAACAGATTAGTTCTGTGTCTAAAATGAGAGAAGAGCATACATATATATAGTTTTTGAATGATGGGTTGAAATAAGGTAAAAATCAGAATCAATTAACAATTATGAAACTTAGTATCAATTCGAGTGAAATCAGCCCAAGTACTCCCAAAATTAAGGAAGTAATTCAAACGGTGAGTACAAATAAGGAAAGGGGCCATATATAGACTAAAGGGAACATTCAAACAGTGTGAAATCAGCATGAGTATCCCTTGATTGAAGGGGTTAAATTCAAAAGGCTAATAGGCAAATAACAAATAAGGAAAGTTCGCATGCATATACCATATAATGAAACAATTTCAACCTAATACAAGTATGCAATTGAGACTAGGTTCATCATATTTTAATTAAGGAAATAGGTATTAATTAATGGTAAATAAACCATGTAACAAGGTAAGAAATAAGTTAAAATTCGGAAGTTAGTAAGAATAGTCCATAAGAAATCAGTAAGGTTTTTCAAATCTCAAGGAATCAGGGATTCAAATAATAAATCAGGAACCCTAACGAAGTAAAATTATAGAGAATCAGGGATTCGAACAGGAATAACATCAATTAGGCAAATAATAGGCAAGCAAAAGCATAGCAAGGTAAAGAACCACATAGAATCAAGGATTCTATGCTAGCACACATTAAACGAACAGGGAGAATTAAAGAGGCAAAAAACCCTAATGACTATAGTAGCAAAATCGCATAGGTTTAGAGACAAAGCAGTAACACTAAAGGGATTAAATGGAATGAACACAATATAAGCATAAGAAAACAAAATCAGGAACCCTAATGAGCAAAAATAGGGTAAGATCTTAAAATGCTTATGGGAAATAAGAGTTCATACAATTAAACGAACACATCAGTCATAGAGAGACTCAGAAACATCGAGTTTTCAACATAATAAGTCAAATGAAAAGAGAACTTCGAATAAATCGTTGAAACATAGAAAGAATCACAGAATGATATTAAAAGCGGAAGAAAAAAATCATTTTGAAAGAGGGGTTATGAAACCCTAAATTTGAGACGAAGAAACGTTTAGAAATAGGAAGGTTTTTGAAGGAAACATGTAAAAGTTTCATAATATACACAGATCTATAAAGAAAATCGGAAAATCTTGAGAGTTAGGGTTTCAGAGAACAAAGAGAAGATAAGAAAACCTTAAAATGTTACCGGCTTTAGCCGGAAAAGTCATAGATCTTACTCGAACGGTCGGAGGTGGCCGTAAAATGGCATGAGGGACCATGGGTGAGAGTTGAACCGCTCCAGGTTCACCTGAGGACCTCAGGGTAGTATCAAATCGGCGTGGGGTGAAGCGGAGGCTAGTGGATGGTGAGAGGACATTGCTTCCGGCGAGGGAGGTGGCCGGAGAAGGAGGACAGAGTCCATCGGAGAGGAGGGAGACGAGAAGGTTCTAGAGAGAACCAGAGAGAGAGAGAGGGAGGTAGAGAGATGATTGAACGGGGAGTGAATGAGGGGAAGGGGGTAGTCGTTAGGTCTTAATTTGGTAAGACTGAATCTGGGTCGTTGATCTAATTTGATCAACGGTCCAGATTACATACAGGATTGGGTCGGGTAGGCTTAGAGATTGGGTTTGGGTCGTCTTGGGCCAATTAAATGGATTAGGACCAGATTTGATTTAGGCTAGATTTTAAATAAAAACTGGCTATTTGTTAAATACCCATAAAAATAGATAAATAATTAATAAAAATAGCTAATAATTAGATAAAATGAAATTAAGGTTAAATAGAACAAATTAAGGTAATTAACTAGTGTTTAAAATATAAAATTATTGATTATTGAATTAAAATAGCATAAAATGTACAATTAGGCTATAAATTGTAAAATTATTGTAATTATAGCCAAATTGGCTAATTTGTGAAATAACTAAATCCTAATAGGATTAAAATGATATATAAAGCTAAGAAATATTTTGAAATTATTTGTAATGCAATTTATGAATAATTATTGGATGTAAAGTACAGAATAAATTAAAAAAATAAATTGATAAAAAATATGGAAAATTATGGAAAAATACCAATTACCATAAAAAGTGATTTTGAAGGTATATATGCAAATTTTAAAATAATTTGAGGAAAATTTGGGTATCAACAGTTGAAAGCCTGGTTTTCTAGGTACTTTTGGGCCTATCCATGCTCCCTATAGTATAGTGATCTCATTTTTGTAATTCATTTATCTTTGATCTGTAATAATAATTCTTGTAAAAATAAATATTGGGGATATTAGTAAAATGGGAGGGACTTTATATATATTTTGTGGGGAATCGGGTAGAGATCATGCTCCTAGAATTGTTATGATTATCTACATGCATTAGAAACCATGCTTATATGATTGTTATGTGCATTAGAAAACATGTTTATAGGATCATCATACTATTTGTTCTAAACTTCCATCTCTAAATTGTGCATACTCACATCTGCGTTAGAAATCCTGTTTCTAGGTTGTTTGTCAATTCTGCCTTAATAATCATGTTCATAACTTTTCTATGTGCATTAGAGATCATGCTTCTAGGAATTTATTTGTACTCGCTTAAATACCATGCCTATGGTTAAATCGTATAAAATCAGTTTGTCACCTAGCCATCATGCCCATAAGGGATAAGCATAAAAACAGTCCTAATACTTAGATATTATGCTTGTAGGAATAAGTATATAAAATCAATTTCTGTGTTTATGTTTGTAACCCCTCTCAGCACATAGACAGCATGTATATAGGGTATAAAACAGATAAAACTTCCTGTTTAAAATCAATTATCGGTTCATAATTGGTCCTGATTCACGTTTAGGTGACATGTTTATAGGATACTACTGATCCACACCTAGGTAAGCCTATAGGACAACTAAAATTCTGAAGTCATAAAACAGTGTTTTATTTTACTGTTTGTCACGACCCAGAATCCCAATCCCAGTCGTGATGGCGCCCAACGGCGTGGTTAGGCAAACCAACAATAATTACACCAAGTGATACCTTTCCCATCTAGTTAAACAGTCAAAGATTCCCAATTTATAACGACAAACATGATACTAGCCTTGAGCGGAAGTGAAATCCTAGTAGATACAAGCTGAAATAAAATGCATACATAGATATACATCCCAAAACCCCAAAATATAAATATACACTATGCGTGTGTGCCAGGAACTAGTGTCACAAGTGTCATGGGCAACTACTAAATATACAATGACTACAATATATACAGAGTCTCCGTCTGAATGAAATGAGCGGAGAAATGTAACAAAAGAGCTCCAGGGTGCTGCTAGGAAGTCGGCGAGAAAGCAGCTCACCGAGAAGTATGACCACGGTATCAATATCTAGCGTCGGTCTGATAGTCAGACATGCCAGCCTCCGGACCTGTACAGTCAAGTACAGAAAAGAAAAGAAAGTGCAGCATGAGTACATATTAAATAAATATGTACCCA